>DWTO01004493.1:0-11492 GCA_018244755.1 Jemadia pseudognetus
CAACAGTATTACGATCAATCGCAAAGTACACGAAACACGCAAAGCGAATTCGCCTAAAACTCTATGAATAAATGACATGGAATTAAAATCACCATCCAGAGCACTCGGAAAAATACCTGTCACCTGTCAGTCTTAATTGCATAAGAAGTGAAATCGTTGGTAACATCGTAGATTTCTTCAATACGTGTTTGGATTCTTCCCTTTCATGGCGACACTCATCCTCCTGGTCGGTGGCGCAGGCCGCGGGGGGGGCGGGTGGCGCAGGCGCGCCGGGCGCGGCGGCACGCGCGAGTCGGTGCTGGCGCGGGCCCGGAACAAAAACTCATTATCCGGCTGCATCGGGGAACAGGTAGAGTCACTACGAACAACATTCGCTTCTTCTTGATCCAGTTCGACTTCAGTCCAGCGACGACCTGCGGTGCGTTGTTGAAAACAAATAGGTAGTCAAAAATGCGTGAAATCTCGTTTGTCGTATGTATGTAAGTAGCTACATATGTTACTAGGTATGCGATCTGCATCTGATTGATGTTCAGTCAACACCAACTGAATTAGCATGTTTAGATTAACACTGTTAGGCTTTGTTATGTTACAGTCTTAACGTTGCAATGCTGTGTTGTGTTTCAACAGCTGAACATTGTTAAATATTGTTATGTTATATTACATTAACATTGCTATAACAACATGCTGGTCGCTGTTAATCGATTTGAAAACTGAGTTAAAGAAATTATCGCTTCCCATTCGTTATATTTAAGAGGTAATATTTTTGTACGCGATCAAATATCTTCCGTTCCCCATTAATACGTGTGTACATATGGGAGATTGATGTTTCTGAAGGGCATTGCTAATAGCACTTGTTCGAACGCGGGTGTGCGTGATTGTTGCGATAACGTACATTTTCGTGATACAAGAAATTGATATATCGTATCGATTGGTTACGTCACATCATTGCTGTCAGCGCCTTCTAAAACTTGTAGAAATTTCAGTAGCGACATACATACGTTGCTATATATCGTAGGTGGCCAAATTATCAGGGACACGTACATTGTTTTGTATTTTGAATTGCGAGTTATTTTTTTGTATTATATTCATTCTTATATTTATAACGTATTTTTAAATGAAACAGTGTATGTTTCAAAACTAAAACAATAACTATGTAGATAATAAATAAATATTGATTTAATTTAAAAAAAGAATGATCATGGGACATAAACTTTACTCTTATCTTTTTATATTTAGTAATACCGCATCTCAAACAGGCTCCGAGTCTGGACATGTGCCCCGTGTATGGTAATAGGCTCACTATCTATTCGTGGAAACCGCGGTGGTGTAACGTGGGAGTATACTACACTCCTCTGCCTACCTCTTCGGAGATTACAGGCGTGATGTTACGTATATTAAAGGAATACTTACCTATTTTTCTTTGGATTGGTTATATCTTGTGCTTTGCATTACACCTTAAACCTCAGGTTTATTTTTAACCCTAAGACGCAGAAAGCAATGCACATAAACCAAATAATAAATTATTTAACACTAGTTGATGTATTCTGGTATTCGATTATTTTACAATGATGATAACTTTTATATAAGAAGATACTGGTAACTGCGATACTGTTTAAGTTTAGTGTTCGTTGCGTAGTAAAATATGTTTTCGCGGGAAGCATAGCAAGCGATGCAATTTTACGCAGGCAAGGTACACATCACATAAGCATCATGACATGCATTGTTCATTTCAACACATCATATATGAAATTTGAGGATGATAACAGTCCAGAACTCGATGTATAAAAGTGACACAATATGTACGCCTCTACTATCACATATTCACATTAAACATTTTGAGAGCCAGGTGTATGAACAACGACCATATGTGTAATTCGTAGCTTCGACGGCGTAGGCAGGTATAGCGGTATGGATGCGGAATAGCAGGAAATATAGTGCTGAGCACTCCAATCTTTGTCGTGATTGAAACAATATTTAGTATGTATTTTTACACCCACAGCCCATGTGTGAAATAACACATATCTAAGGAAGAAATATAATGTTAGGGGAGTAACAATAATTGGGTAAAGTATTAGTCACTCCTGGTAGCGTCTGACAAACCGAGCCAACTCAATAATACCTATAACTTAATAACCAAACTCTGTCAATTATCTAAAATTGATATACATTTTAGGTAAGTATGTATGTAAGGTAATACGCAGCAGTGCATTGAAGCATAGCAGTACAATCATTGAAAGTAGTGCATACATAAGTTTGTAGCCACTACAGCACTGTCAGGCAACGCGTCGGAGGCGGCGCGGGCCAGCGGGCGGCTCAGCGCGGCGGGGTGTGCGTCGAGCTCGGCGCGGCCGCGGGCCCACTTGCTGCCCACGCGCCAAAAGCGGCGCGCGTCGCGGAACACTCCCCACACCTAAATGAAACATTTAGGAAGTCTATCATGTAGGAAGGCCAGATATTTGACTATGGCCAGCTGTGCCAGTGTAGACTGCGTTATAACGCAATCAGCCCGTCGCCAGTTTCCCCTGTTGTTAGCAGGGTGCACCACGACCAGGTGCAGTTGTCTTTGGCTCTTAAGATGTAGCTTGGAACCAGTCACACCCTTTGCCACACAAATATATACCTACATGTACTGTTATAACTATAAAAGATCTTCAATACCCATTAGGTATTTTAATAATATTTCTGTGGTTTCGTTTTTATTACAGTACTCGATAGCAAGAGTAGACTAGAAGTTGTACAACACACTTGATTTCCAATTTAGAATTAACGGTGGAAAAATAATGTAGAAAAGGACGATATTAATGAACCAAAGTAAAGCGTGTCAGAAACGTTATAGTACAATTTTTATTATTATTTTAAAATAGTTATTGGATTGAAGTTTTTTTCTATAAGTATTTCAATTATTGTTTTTTGTTTTCTTCTCAAATAAAAGGTGACAATCATTTCAAAAGAACCGATAACACCTACTTTCCTAAGCCCAACTTCTCATGTTTGTGAAGGGTTTGTAAAAAGCAGAAACATGCAGTTGGCTATCGAAGCGCCGTTCGGGAATGGAGTTGGTTTTATGCAAATTATTTCGGACTGTTTGATTTGCTAATTATCCTGAATAGCGGTGGGGCTTTGCAATCAACATCATGTCAGCAAGTGTTAACTTGTGTGCCGTAGTCAAGTAAAATCATCCTACAAGCCATTCACACTTGACACAAGCCTTCGCAGAAGGCAATTCACACTTCGCGTAACTTTCACAGACTTGATTATTGAACTTTGTCGAAGACGCAACTTACAATCATATTCAAAGATTGAAAATATTACTTGATGAAATTTCATTAAAGATAATACGTTGTGTCGTAGATATAAACAGATCTATTAAATCTCAGAAAGCTAATTGATTCAATGTGCTCCATGTATAAGCCCCGGTTGATATTGTTAATTACAATCAAAAGCTTGTTACTTCGTTACATTGAATAGGCGTACATTAAAATAAAGCATATGTCCAAAGACGTTTTAGGCTATTGATCATCGTATGAAACATCGTAAACACTTTAAATTTAAATAAATTATTCCATATGTTAATTTTAATGTCAAATGTTTGAACCTGATCGATGCTTTCCCTCACAGATATTTCGTGGAAGCAAACGCAGCCGATCTCGTTGCTGCGGCACTGGCCGTCCTCAGTGCTTACCATACGGTCTTCAACTTGGTCTGTCTTGTTGCCCACCATTATAACTGGTATTTCAAGGATACTGTCCTGCAAATGTCATTACACATTAACATTATTAACATATAACACACATTGTAAACAGCTTGCAATTGTACAACAGAAGACGTCTTCTCACGTATCATCAGAAAGCTTAGAATAGTTTTTACATGTACCGATATTGATAGCACTAAGTTAAAATTACGTGTAATTATATTAGGTATATAGATTATACGTAACATAATCACACGTAATTTTAACCTGGTGTAACTATGGCCCGGAACTCGATTAACAAATTTGTTAACTGATTCCACCTAATAACTAGGTATCAGTACAGTAGTTTAACTCAATTATATCTTACTCACGATTTCTCTTATCATAAGGAAGTCTTAAACTAATGCGAATAGTTTTGTTAGATATACATGTATTGATTGCGAAGTTTTTTATTTTATTTATTTATTATTTGTGTTTGTATTGTATTGTACATTGTATTGTTATTAATTCCTTTATTTCATGAACATATTTAGACGGACATAAAACAGCATGATCCCTTTACCGTGTTAGCTCATAATTTATAATAATTTTAATCTTCTTTTATTTTTATTTAATTTGTTATTTTGGTTATAAGATCAGTACCTATTCTAATACTAGCAAAAAATGCGTTTAAACTAAACACTAGACAAAATTGCAGCCATTTCAGCAACATCTATGTAGTTTTCACTACTAAGAGACAACTGTACAATTCTCTTCAAACTATAGTGTGGTCACTAGATCTATCAACTTCAGGATTTGTTTTGTTTGATAATATCAATATTGTTTAGAATATTGTACTCTATATCATTCCAGACTATGTATCATTCCAAGTAAGATAAAGTACCTATAAATAGCTACATCTTAAGCTGTTGCAATGTAAATTTTACCACGAGTACGATTTTTTTTACCTTTGCGGATGCGCTAAGCCGGCGTCTCCTCTTGTTGTAATTGATTAGAAATTTAAGACGATGACACTCGTCAAAGGAGCACTTGTCTGTCACTGAATACATCAACACGAACGCCTCCGCCCAACGGATGTTGCTCTCCAAATTAGTGTACTCACTTTCCTGAAGAAATTTCCTTTTTATTTTGCAAGCAATACAGTAAGCAATATATAAACTACCGTAGTTTATAATGTCGTTTTATGAATGTTAATTGTATATTTTGGTTACTACAGTACTAGGAACTTACTCACAAGTAAAGAAAAAATATTAATTACGTATATATCAGGTTAGTTTCTACATACAAACATGTCTGTAAAAAAAAAATACAGACGAATTGAATACCTCCTCCTTTTTTGAAGTCGGTTAAAAAGAGCACAGGTCACCCTCCTATTAGGTGTTTTGACAACCCTAAGAAATAATTAGATACAGCTGGATTCACAAGTCCAAGGACTAGGTGGAGTGGTGGAGTTTATGGGAGATCTCTGTGAACTTACAAAGCTGACATTCAGTTGAACATTACTTACTCGAGGATCTCCCGCCGAGTCCAGTATCTCAAAGAACACGGTCTCGTTATCTATCACAGTTTGAAATCCGTAAACTTTCTCTAAATGAGGATCGTATTCGCCGATGAATCGCCGCGTAATGAATCTCACAACCAGCGCTGGAAATATACATAATACGCTTATACATAGGTATGTATTACCCTTTTAGATGTTTGAGACGTTATTATCTACTATAATACCTCGAACGAGAAAATAAATATTTGTAATGTAATTAATTCATAATTATGAATTCGATCGAATCATTGATACTTAATTATTTTCCAAAATTATTACTCTCAGTTTCTTAATATTATAAAAATGTTAAAAGAGAAGTAAGAAATAACATAACAGAGGTTAACAGATAACAACTAATGTAATTAATTTAAATATCATTCGTTAATCAATTATTCAAAAACGAAATATAATTTTGCTACTGTTAATTTAAGGTTACAGGTAGCAAAGCCTTAAGATTCGAATGTTTTAACATCTTAACATGAACTATTCTGTACTAATAGTGTTTATGTTGTATTCCAAATACAATAGATATAAAAAAATCCTTACCAGATTTTCCAACTCCTGACTGTCCCAATACCATGACCTTGAACGTCTTGGGCTTAGGGTATAGAACTAATTTGGCTAGAGGAGACTTCGGCGAAGTGGCGACCGGGTGGCCCGTAGACATAAATGTCGTCATTTTACTTTTCCTTACTTCTATCAATTAAATGCGCATCAGACTTGCCGGATCCCAAGTTGGAAACTTTATTAAATATTTATTTCAATATCCTGAAATGTCCAATCTCTTCTGAATGGTGTGTCCTAATCATAATTATGTTACAAATGAATATTCGTAGTTGTCTTATAAATTTGTTAATACTTGTGACAGATATTACAAAAGCGCTACAAAAATTTAGTAAAAATATTTGTTAGCTTCGAAAAACACGTTCCGAAAGCGAAATTTCATCCGTATACTATATGTTCTTCATCAGGTATCTGCTAGAATTTTGACAGATATAGTATACATAAAAAATTATAAAATCGTTTCTGACTGACAGCCTCATTGGCCTCGACCAATCACGCGCCATTGCAAGTGCGACTGCTGATCGTGAGGGCCTGGGTTCAAATATCGGGTCGAGTACTATTGTATTTTTCTAACTTCTAATTTCTAGTAGTGGCTCGGAGTCTGGACTTGTGTTCGTTGTACGGTAATAGGCTCCCTATTCCAAAGTGGGACGTCAACGTACATGGTGAAACGTGTGTGTGTACTATACTCCTCTGCTAACCTCTTCGTGGATTGCAAGCGTGATGTTACGTTTGTTAGCCATAAAATACTATCTTTTCAGAGAATTGTTAAAAGGGATGTAATTTGTTTAACTTGAGATCAGTCATACAACCTGATCTCACATTAGCCAAAGTCTGTGCTACGAATAACAAACAGCTGATAGACTACGTAGTATAAATTTCTAAACTCATATTTGAGTAGATAATTTTACAATCAGACAGATCACATACTTACGCCTCACCGTCACCGTATTGAATCCACAACCCTGACTTAGTAGTCAAGGTTAATAACTAGTGGGCCAACAGGCCAGTTAAAAATAAATTCGGTCAAGACTGATTGAGATACGAGAAAATGCCAAAGGCGTACGTCGATGATATTCATAACAACCCGCATTCCACTGATGACGTTTAACTAGAAGAGCTTAAATTAGAAAAAATACATTAAACCATAAAACTACTCTATTTGTGTTGTTTATGTAAAGGCCATTAACAGAAAGACAAAACCTTATTAATGTTGTAACTCGTTTAAAATGGTTACGATTTTACTGATGTAAATTGTGTAATATTTTAATTCGGTGTTATTTCCGGCGTTATTGATCTTCTGTTCTCAAACATTGACCCGCCGTGCAGAAACCTAGTTCTAGCGTCGTAGCTCAGTTGTTACCGAGCTCGGTTTATTAATAACATTTAGTTCTTGTTAGTAACATTTATACAGATATTTTTTCGATTGCGCGATGACGCAGCATAAATGAGTGGCGGCGATAACGAATAATATTCGATGTAAACCTTGTCTTCACTATTTTATATAAAAAGTAACAAAGGAGTTTTAGAAGTCAGGAGTGACTGCTGCCGCCTGTGGATACATTGATCCAATCTCGAATAACAGTATTAGAATACATAGCGTTAGATATTTTATTAGAAGTCCTTTGAAAAAGCCTTGCTACTCCTGAAGATTAAGATGATAAATAACAAGAAATCACACCGTTAAGACATAAACACGAGTAGTTTAAACAACAAATACTTAGCGATATGTTACTCTCTCGATGGTACTACGATAAATGAACGTGATAATGTATTTTTACAGATAAATATGTTTATAGTCAAGGGCTTTTCATTGTATGGTGGAAATAGTTTATTTATGTAAGCATTTCAAATTTGTTTGACAGTACCGAATTGTTGTTTATGTGCGATGTAAGAAGTCATGTTACGCAATTTTTTAAATGGCACGTCTGGCAGACACTACAAACGAATTGTAAACAATCTTATGATGTGTACCATCTGCTGGAAATGTAGTTCAACCTTAACAATTAATGATACATAATATATTCCTTTAATATATAATGTAACGTTATTGTTATATTTAAATGTCACATACTCAAAGTAGAAAAAGCGTTAAAATCATTAATCGGTGCTTAACTTATCATCATCATCATTATTTTATCATTTTTTTTTTCATTTTTATTTTATCAATCATTAATCAGTGCTTAACTTATCATCATCATTATTTTTAATGAGAGATCTCTCTCGTTACAAAATTGATGTACAAGATTTAAGGTTCAAATATCGATCAGTTTCATTTCACAATGTTTTATTTCTCTCGTTTCTGAGAATTCACACTTCAGTGGCTTGAGAGATTCCAATTAAAGTCAGTTTATTAAATGTCGCGCGGGCACTGGGCTTACGTTACTAAAAGTGTCAATCAAATGTACGGTACTGTAAAAGGATCCGTAATAGTATAAGAATTAAGAGAGGTTTCTACTTAAGTAGTTGCGTAGTGATTTTTCGGAGAAGTTGTTACCTGAGTAGTATATACCCTGTAGACTACGCCAAATAATTTAAATCTTTTTGCTTTAGTTGTAACCTGAGTTAATTAGCGGTTGATTCAAGTTAGGGTCCTGTCAAACTTCATTAATGTGGTCCGCCACTGATGAATGAATGCAATATATCCGATTTCTGCGGGCGCCTGCACATCTCACTTACATTAATTAAAATAGCCTTAGTCGATATAAATACTACACTACTTGCGAATACATATGATACTAACAGCAAAAGTACAAACATAAAAACAAACAAATAATAAATATACGAAACATGCGTTTTTATAATACCCACTTATGTTTTATAGAAAATCTATTATGTAGAAAAGAAATACGAGCATAAAATAAACAAATGATAACAATCCTCTGTAGCTTTCAATCAGATCATTGAATGTTCTCAAACATTGTGCACGTAATGTTTACTCACTTAATCCTCTGATCTCTACAATTCGGCGTGTTTTGAATGAGAAGAATAATATGATAACGGCAATATCATTCTTTAACTCGCACAATAACCAAGTGATTTATCGTTGCCAAGTATATGCCTCGTATTTAATCGTTTATTATTGTAGAGGCGAGGACACCGTGGCGCTATGCCGCCGCGCGTGCATCCCGCAGCGGGACAACGGAAGCTACTGCGGTGCGCCTCTAGCCTCTAGTCAAGGGTTTATTTTATGCCCGTTATTAAACTATGTAACGACACCACGTCATTTGTTCGAGCGATGTTTTTACACATTAACACAAGCTACTTATTTAATACTGTAAAATAAAGAATACAACATGTAGTTTTTGTTTAATATAATATGTATCCATGAATATTTTTACCGTAATGAAATTCCCTGGAATAAAAATCTATTATGTCAATTGAATGGATTAGTAGATACAAAATTAAAGTGCAGCCAATAGTAATAGTATATATTTAATTATAAGTGATAAAACTCTGCTAATTATTACATCAAATTATGTTTCGTTTTGTTCGATTTCTCTTTCATTTCTTCTTTACGTCCGTTGACGAACTTTTTTACGCAGCTTTGAACTTCTGAGCTAATTAAACATTTGATCAGGAGTAAGGTAACTTATCCATAGTCCATTCAGATTATAATTTATATATTATGATTAATGTAAGTAATGAACTATAAATAGCAATAATGAACATATTTTGTTATAATGCTAGAGAGATTTGATACTCGGGGCTTCCTGCCTATTCCGTGAAGGACCCAGCGAGTAGATGTATAGGTAATAAGAATAATTTCGTTAAATAATACAAGACAATATTTTATATTGATCTGACGCCATTGTAAATGCGGAGTTTCGATTACATAAGCAAAGCAAACGTATAACATCGAATTGAAAAGCCTTATCGTGAATACTTGTACCAGGTGGCCGAGTCCCACGCCTCTTTCATTTTCAATATCTATAAGGGAAAATCTCTTTACCGGCATTGTATACAAGTACAAAGTAATCTGTAACATTTTTATACGGATACTATGCTAGCTAATTATATAAAACAAATAGTAAGCAGTAATAGTAAAATAGTAAATACTTACCGCTATTAAAATAATCATAAATTCTTTTCATCAAATGGAAAATATCCTAATGTTAATGTATAGAGTTAATATTGCATAATGTACCAATTAATTCCGCTATGGAATCTGTACATTATCCAGATAATTGCGCGTTGTCAGCTGCGTTCATATTATTTAATATAATTCCATTTGAGTCCCTGATCGCGCCTTCTTATTCCAATTTATTTCTTTTTGACATTTTAAAGATACATTCTGTTTTATATATAATATCTACACGCCAGGCCCCTTACGGGGTAGGCAGTGAGCACCGAGTGCTAAGTGGCTCTATCCTCACAGAACAGTATAATTATTTTACATTTGAACGTTTTGTTAGTTTTGAAGTACACGATTAGATATGGCTCATTTTACCTATGTTTTATCGGGGTGGCTCGACTATTTGCGGATGTAAACAAGGTCCTTCTTCAAGAGCTGCAAACAGCGAGGTAGCGAGCTCGCGATAGAGACTCCAGATATGTACCTACGTACGTGAGTTGAGCCAGTGCAAATTTAATCATCACTATTAATTATAAAAAATAATCATTATTAATTATAAACCGCAAAAATTGTTAATAAATTATAATTAGTGGACGGTGATGGAGCTCTCTTTAATGCACAGACTACTTCTTGTAGAGAGCTTTACTCTATTAGGTTAAAAAACATTTTAATACATTATTTTGTAAAGTTTAAGTCCCTAACATAAAACATAAGACAAAACATAAGAAACCAGCTTGTGCCTATAGACAGTATAGCAGTTCACATAACAGGTATGTTTATATTAATAGAAATGTAAAACATCACATACATAATTACCATTCGTAACGTAAACTAAAGACGGTGTAAGTTTACAAATCATTTATTGTGACGTCACACAGATCACCTCACAGCAATACTTCGTAAGTACTTGTAGTTGTTAAGTATTGCGATTATTTTATTATTTTAAAGTCTCATTCCTATCCCTAGTCTGAGATAGATTTGTGCCCGGTGTATGGCAATAAAGTCAACGAAAGGGGCGATGACTTTTAGGAGCGAAACAGAAAAGCGTATCATGAACGCGGGTCACTTTTAATCTTAAACGCATTTGCAACGCGCGATATAAGCTATTCGGCATCGATTCAGCGTCGCTACTAACGTACGACTGTTTGACTGTTTCTGGCGACAACGGGTAAAAGTGCGGGGGGGACCGCGGCGCCGGCGACTTCGAATGCGCAGTGTTGACGCTGTATGCCGACAGAAGTGACGCTGTATCGCAATATTAGCGATGCAAACCAAGGTATGCGACATGCGGCAGCACTGCGATTGTTTCGCGTTTTTTTGCGACTGTATAACTATTGAATCGCTCCAGACGCCATCAGAAGGCAATTAACATTTAAATAACTTGTCTAAAGTAACGTAACGTAACATCACGCCTGTTATCCCCGAAGAGGTAGGCAGAGGAGTGTAGGACACTTCCACCAGCTAAATTTACGTCCCACTATGGTATAGGTGGTAAGCCTATTGCCATAATTTGGGCACATATCCAGACTCCGAATCAGTACTAGGAAATCTAAATTAGAAAAATTCTATAGTGCCCGACCCGGGAATCGAACCCAGGACCTCCTGATCGTCAGTCGCACTTA
>DWTO01004494.1:0-11492 GCA_018244755.1 Jemadia pseudognetus
GTGGTAGTTTCATTTGACGTGCAAAAAGTGTTTGTTATGAGCCAATTTTGAATAAATGATATTTGATTTGATTTAATGTATCAATTATGTACATATGTACTTATACAATTTATATTAATAAACATGCGGCGTTCTTTTGTAATTTTGGAACATTCAAGTTCGGCGGCAGAACTTTATCGGTTTAGGGGAAATTAACCTAACGGAGAAATTTCCAGCATATAAAAAACTACGGTATGGTGTATTTGTCGAAATTTTATGCAGCCTTTATATGAATAATTTAGAAATCTGGGAATAATTCTCAGCGAACTCCTCGTTCGCAATTCAAAATTCCCGCGCAAACTGCCGCCAACATCCAAGCACAATGGCGCCGTGTACTACGCCATTGTCTTTGTAAACGCATAGAGTATTTAGAGCACTGTTTATGTGCATCACTATTTGATGACACTTTATTATATGCGCCAGCTTTTAAGTTGGTTTCCGCACAGATGGTTGACGGCTTTTAAAATACGTTATATACATACATTCAATTCAAGTCTATCATTTTCAGTCTAATCGCCATTACAATATTGAAATTATATGAACTATGGGTATTTTAGAGCAAAAACGTCAAAACAACACTATCGGAAACCGATCTAGGAATAATAAAAAACCTCAAAGGATAACAGCAACATCTATCACAAACTTTTTATTATGAGATGAAATATGAAGAATTTTATGATAAATAAATATTACTGAAAACGTGGTGTTGTCACAACCCTATGTAATAAGAAAAGTGCCCCTTAGGGACCAAAAGAAAGGGTACACGTACATACGTACGTACACCGGACTGATTAATTTCGAATCGTATCGCGACTGTGCGCCGTACGAAATGACGCGTTCGCCGAGTCGCGTTCAGTCTTCGCGCGTTTCGACTTAATGAGATCCACTTTTGATGCGCAAACACGATTTAATTAAGTCGAAATGGTTTTTCTCGTACTCCTGACGAGCTTTGAACAAATACGTTACGTACATATGTCTCTTCTGACTTTTATATCTCCGTGTCTCTGTACGCTTGTATATTACGTATCTGTGAATATTATACATACATGTCGTAGGCAACCTGTAAAAGTGGGCTACTTATATTCGAATTTTTCATTGATCGGCATATTAGACACAAAACACAATTACCGCGTAGTGCTTCAAAAATGTCTCACTAAATATTTTTTACTTATGACACAGAAACACGTGCATAGATACTTACAAAACCTCAAAACGCGTATGTTTTAAACTTATCATTCAGAATGATTTTTGCTCAGTTCATAAATTGAACCCAAGCCCTAAGTATAACAGACCAGAACGTAAAATGAACGTAAAAACCTATACATAGGTAAATCTCATACATCAATAATCGTAAAACTTAACATCACGCCTGTTATCCCCGAAGTGGTACGCAGAGGAGTGTAGAACACTTCCAAGTTTCACCAGTAACGTCTACGTCCCACTATGGAATAGGTGGTAAGCCTATTGTCGTGCACAGGGCACACATCCAAAGCACTACTAGGAAATTTAAATTAGAAAAATTTATAATTCCCGACCCGGGAATTGAACCCAGGACCTTCGGATCGGCTGTCGCACTTGTAACCAACACTATCGATTAGGTACTAGGCAATCAGTAATTACCTAGTACCTAATCGCAATATATAATATTCATATCATTATCACTATCATACTTGGATAAAGACCACCACTGGATACGTGTGTGCCCAGGTGTGGGATATAAAAAGAATTGCAAGTACAGATACATAACATTAACTACATTTTGTTACAATATAATATCAATAATGTGTGAAATAAACAGTGGGATGATTTCTCACAATTGAATCAACATTAAAGTGGAATGTAAATCAACTCAATAAATCTTCAGTTTGTAGAGAAACACGCAAATTTGCATAATGCCATGGAATAATTCACCAGCGACTCCCCCAGATCCGCTCCGCGTACCTCGTGTGTGTCTGGAGAGCCTTTTAAGCTTCGTCTATTTATTGACACTGGGAAATTACATTACGTTTCAACAATATTATTATCCACTAATTTAATACTAGAAACTATTCCATAAATAATATGTATAATTATTACTAAACGTTATTTTCGTTTTATTTTTATAGTAAAATATGTTTAAAGTATATTAGCTTTGTACTGTCACGCCTATTTCCATGGGAAGTACTTAGGAGTAAGTAACTAAGAATTGCAACGGCGTACGCCAGCGACAAAATTCATGTTTGCGTCATTCAATAAGTTATTCAAGGATTGCGATGGAACTTTTATACAATGAGTATTATAAATACATTTACTTTAAGTAAATTAAACACTCATTATATATTTTATGCTCACACTATCACTCTCAGACACAGTCTGTAACAAACTTCAACATCATCACGCCTGTATTTTCTCGTATGAGTAGGCAAAAGAGTATGGAAACCTCCCCTGATTCACCAGATACATTTTACTTCCCATCATGGAAAAAGTGGGGGGAAGGCTGTTGCCATAAATCACGCACAAACCATATCCCGTCCTACTACCGGGGACAAAGGTAGAAAAACCAAATAATATATATTTTGTCTGACCTGACAATGGAACCTAGAACCTCTGGAACACCAGTCGTGCTTGCGACCACCCGACTAACTGTCAAAAATTAAATGAATTAAAATTTTCATTATATCCTGCTACATTTGACCACTACTGGGGTACTCGTTTAATTAAAGATATGGTACACACGAAGCGTTAAAATACCTACTGCCGTGGAATCCCCAAGAATATCTTCCTTTGGCTTTAAGTAGATATTTAAGTCCTATTGCGTTACATCCACGAACTATCATGACCGATTAACATTTGGTATTCTACCACTGTGTTACTTCAATTAGATCACATTAAAAAAGCGTATATGAGTATTGTTTTTTTTATTACATAAACGATCTTTACTGTGATTTATATTATGCGGTCTAAAAAGTCACAATAACTAAATAGGTAACAATGACAGTAACCGATTTACAATTTACACTGCAACTAACTGAAAATAACTTGTATGACATTGAATGAGGAACATCTGGACTGTCATCACAACAGTTGACATCTTCACCATAAACTGTTTTGTCATTCCACTACCGGACAGTGGTAGAATACATTGTCAGTTTTGGGTTTTGACGCTGGTATTGTACATTATAATATATACCTACCTGTTCTTATAAGAGACGAAGTATCTATGCATATATAAATATGTGCCTAATATACTTTATAAATTCTTTACCAGTCTACTGACATTAGGAACATGAATTTTTCCCAAGAAGTAAAATACAATTTTCTCTTAATATTTTATTAAACGGGTCTCTACCAAGGTTTCCGTGTAAATTAAAACTGCGCCCCGCGCGCCACGTTCCAACCAGAAGACAATACTGTTAATTAAATATTTTATACTGTGCATCGCGGAATGGTTTCGGTTGCCTGGATGAAATTAAAAATATATATTCCTATTTAGTTTTATTTAGTCGTAATAATAACAGCTACTGGATTCTGTTCTGACCCTGAAGTACCTTTGTCGTATTCACTGTTTTGCATTTTAAACCTCTCCCAATGAAGCAGTTAATATAAGGCCAATGCTAAGCCTAACTGAACCAATTCATTCTTCCAAATTTAATAATTATATATTTTTAAATTTGCATTTTTTGAAATAATATGAATGGTCTTCGAAATGAAAAAAATAACTAATTATTTCATGCAAGACTTTATAACATTGAAATGTATTTTTCTTATATCACTTTTTAATTTACTCTTCATGTCACTAAATGAGATTATTCCACCAATGCAGCGTTTAAAACGCAGCGTGCGAGCCGCCGCCCGTCCGTTACTACTGAAACACCAGGGCGGATAGAGGTCGCTCTAAGTGGAGCTTCATGGTTACGCGAAGTGCGAATACGTTTCGTACACATGACACACTTACAGCCAATTAGCTAGAGCCGGCGATCTGTCACTGACAACACTGCGTTACCTGCTACCATAGTGTGTGCACAGATGATAAATCTACATTACAAGGTCGGATTCCAAAGATGTTATACATTCCAATGGCACGATTATCTCAAGATGAGCAATGCGAAATGATTGTCAATAATATAATTCGAATTGTAAAGACAATCTATGCGTAAATACGTACGTAAATCTCTGTGCTCTTTATAACATTATTGCCCGCTCGGAGAAGTGTGATATTTGACATAATTCAGTTTGTAATGAAAGGGAAGTCCAATAGCTAAAAATAGTGAAAAACGTGACAACTACGAATAGGACATATTTTCGTGCTACTAGAAATAAGTGCACCTTTATTTATATACCTACATACGATTAGGAACTGCAGTCATGGATAGGTACTAATATGTACTAAATGGACTGAGATTACTAACAATGCTATTTGTGTTAATTTGTTACAGTCTGACTCTACACTACGAGTAATGTTGTATGCATACAGTGTTGACCGTGGTCACTAGCTAGTGTCCATGGGCGGCGGCGATCATAAGTAACTACAGATTACCCCTTTGCTCCTCTCTTTACGTCAAAATGCTTCGAAGAAGTTTCATGATACTGAAAATGAACAAGTTTTAAAGTGGAGAGCTGACGAAACATTTCTACAGTATTTTCAACCTATGGCAACGTCACTTCAGACTCTACGTTAAATACGCTCCACGAGATCATCATCGCAATATATGTAACTACAGTAAATTGATAGTTGCTGCTGTCATTGATTAATGCTATTACCATTGCCCACTTATTCCCATCGATGCTATTACTTCCAATAAAATTGTTTACCGCTAAGCACAAAGCGGATGCAGGTGAAACAGTCAAAAATTATATTAAAAGTAATTTTTTTTTATAAAAACGCTAGAAAACAAAATTGCAAATGATAACAAAATTGTGTCGCTTAATCATAACTACGTTAAACGCAATGCAAGCAAACGCGAGAGTTAAGAACTTAGGTCGCCGAGGGGAAATGTAGCTCAGGGTCCCGGTTCGTCTCAACTCAAACGCAAACTAATTACATCTTTATTAACGAGTCGCGGAATTAGTCGCAACTTGTTAAACGAGCGGTTGCACTGACTAAACTATTTTGTTGTTTTCTTCGCATCGCCAATTACTTAACAAATTTATCTAGTTAAATAAACTTGATATTGTTCACTTGTTCTACTGCATGCGAAACTATACCGGAACACGGTTTCGCTTGTCGCCGACGATATAACATACAGTCGCATGAATCATTATTGTATACACTAAAATAGGGCCAAGTTTGTACTGACGTAACCATCGTTTTATATATAGTAAATCAACATATAATCATAAACGTTGGGTATAAATCAAGAACAGAAATTAGCAGATACGGGGACAAAGGTATCGAATTTTATCTGATAATAAAAAAAATAAAACTACAACAAAGATGCGGTTGAAAATTAACATAATATTTCACAAGTCACCGGTATTAATGCAATGCAATTTCTAAAAATACATTTTTTAACTTGAAATTTCTGATAGTATCAATTTGTGTCCGAGGTATGGCGATAGGCGCACTAACTATTCCATGGGACGCACGGCATAATTGGGAGAAAAGTGGGAGTGCTATGCTTTTCTGTCTGTCCCTGATGAAGCGTATGTTTATGCTATGTTTAAACATCGCTTCATTTGGGAAATATTTGAACCTTACGGTAAAACAATCTGTTGATCATCTTATGATATTTTTATGATAATGTCAGATGTCATTCGTCAGTTAATAAACGCTTCAGTGCTCTACTCCGGTGTGTAGATCGCTGTGTCGACGGGAAGTGCGTTAGCTTGTTCCGCGGAGACAATGTGTCGTTAAGCGCTAGAGTTATGTGACGCGCGACACAGCTCTCGCTGCGGTATTAAAGTGATACCAGACGATGTGCTTGGAAAACGCTCGTACACGAACTAACATGACCAAACTATATATATGTAAGTGCGTTAGCTTATACGTTACATAATATAATACACAATATTATTATTAGAATAATAGTGCTGAACTTAGGATTTTTTTTAAATGCTAGTTTATTTCTTACTTTTTAATCCGTTGTTTTTTATTCTATTTCAAAATCTGTTTCAAATTTCACAAACATGATCATCATCAGTCCGTCTCAGTCACCTTTTGGAGGTGGGTCTCCCACAAGATGATTTTTTATCATAATCCTGCCAGTCGAGCGCCAGGGCCTTTCCTGTATCTAGGTAAGCAGGCATTCTACTGCGATCCACCAGTTGGCAGAACCTCGTCTGTTATATAGCAGGATGCACCACAGACAGGCGAGATTGGCTTGTACTCATAAGGTGGAATTTAGATCGCCCTTTGATTTCACTTTATGTATAGGTAATATCAGTTACCAAAATTAATCGTTCCAAAACATTGAAAGTATGTGACGTCACGTACAATTATGTTTCCTAGTGCGGATAATGCATTTGTAACGGAATCAAATTGTACGATTTACGGACACATTACGCAAGATATACGTAGCTCGAAACGAGCGATACGATGCATTGTAATAGCATATTAATTGACTATTACCTCTTAACAAGTGTATCTGTTGATAGCGCCAGTAAATTGATCACGTCTGCATGTATTACGGAATTCAATGTAAACAGATTTAAACCTATTTAATGTATCTCTAGTTACGCTATAATTATATAGTTCTCCACCGTCCTGTTTTCTCGGGACATGTCCCGGTTTTTTAGTATCTTGGGATGTCCTGGATATTTTATGAGTAGCGTCGTGGGTTTTCCACACGCCCTGATAAGGTCACGTATTTCCAATCCTTACGTTACATATACTATGTAATTATTTATTATTGATATATGATTTTATTATTATTACTTAAAATTCAGTCTCTCAATTTTCACTACATATTAATAAACAATTACTATTATATTACCGCGTCCTATTTTTTAACCGATTTGTCCTGGTTTTTCCATCTTCAAATCCTAGTTTTTTTTTTAATTCGAACTTGGCAACCCGCAGTTACATTATATAAATAGATAAATAATTAAAACGATACATCCACTACACTGAGGAAGGCAGCTGCGATATCGTTACGATAGGGAAACAGTTTTTAATTATACATTACGCACTTGATGCTGTTTTAAATCTAATATTTTAAGTGGTTGTTCCAAATGCCCCTTATTCGTCAATTCGTCAAACCAGTAACTAAATACAGGGATTGTAGCTTGTTTAAAATAATCCTTGAAGCAGTATCAATAGACGTCAATTAAGTTTTTTCAATATTTGTTTTTTTTTAAAGATAGAGATATTTGGCACTCGATGCTCTCTGCCTACCTCATGAAAACCCTGGCGTGAATATATGTATTTTTGTATATAAATTTTATAATACAGCGACTAATCATCACGACATCCTTTAAAAAGACACGGCACACATACATACGATCACGTATGATTCCAATCTCAACGCCATAATGGAATTAGGGTCAAGGAATTAGTTACCGACCACGAGTGCGTGTATAAGTATCGCACTTACGTGACAACGGTGACAAAGAGTTTGATGGCGTGCGCGGCGCTTCCTCGGGCTTTGACGGATTTGTACCGCGCTGCCCGTTAAAGACACTATGCGGAGATACTCGTATAGCAGGTGCTACAGGATTTTTATGATAAAGTAGTAAACGAATAATACGTACTAAAACGTAACTACGTTATATGCACTACTAACAGTTAAAAAGCTTAAAGATTCTATAGTGAAATTCAGTGCTATATTATCACTTTTGTTAAATATATATACATACATACATATGTACATATTATGGAATATTTTAAAGTAATTGAATCTCATAAAAGTAAATAATGCTTTGTTATATTTGCAGTATATGTACAAATAAAAACGTAACATCACCCCTTAAATCACCAAAGAGGTGGGCAGAAGAGTGTAGTACACTCCCACATTCCGCGAGTTACGTTTACGTCCCCCAATGGAATTGAGAATAAAGCCCATTGTCATACACCGGGCACAAATTCGGACTCCAAGCCGCTCTAGAGAATCCAAGTTAGAAAAATAGTTCGCGATTAGCATTCGCGCGTGCGACGATTTGACGAATGAGGGAGTTGGTATTGAAAAAAATGTCGTCTATAAACATCTATTATGTATATAGTTTAAACACTGAAATTTACTGTTTATTAAGCGGTATTTATCAAAATAAAAAAACTAGCAAAAGAAAAAAAATCTAACAAGCGCTTCAACTTCTTGAAGTGAATTCATTCATTTCAAGCGCGGAAGTCAAATAGCAAACGGCGTTCAAGAAAATATTTCGACGCCAACATTTCCCCTTGAAGCGTCAAAACCTTCGTAACACAATGCAATCTTGACGCGCAACAGAGAGCTCGGTGGTGAATAGTACCGTAATATAATATAATTATCCTAAAAATAGTCCAGTCGATTTTAAAATATACCCTAAAAGGAAAATATTAATTTTCAACTGTCGATCGGGAGGTCCTGGGTTGAAATCCCAACACGGTCATTATCAGATTTTTCTAATTTGGATTTTCTAGTACTAGTACGGAGTCTGGAAATGTGCCCGGTGTATGGCAATAGGCTCCACCACAGATGCCATAGTGGAACATAAACGTAACTCGTGAAACATGGGAATGTAATACATCGCTCTGCCTACTTCTTGGGGAATTATAGGCGCGAACCTACGTGTTAATTTCATGTAATGCATTCTGCAATTTGGTGTTATTATTTCAACTACTATGATGTTCAAAACATTTGTGAGCATTTAGAAAACGAATATTGCAATGGCAACTTTCTGATTACCTACATTGTATTTTCTAAAAACGTTATTATAAAACAAAAAGTTAAACTCCCAAGATATTTATTAATTATAAGTCGAAAATATTTCTTTCTTCTCTAAGAAATAAACCAAATTCGGTAATGTCGGAACGTTATTGATCTACACATAATTTGTCGAACCATGTTCAATGGTGAAACCTTTAGGCAAATATTCCATTAAATGTAGAGACTTCTATGGCATCCTACTCTCGCGGCGGGCGTTACGCGTCAAACTCTACATTTGAATCCCGGCGGGGCGGCGTGCGAACGAATTGAAAGGTACGAATCGCGTCTGTTACGAAATATTCCACGCTCGCGAAAATCAACGCTGAAATTACCACGAAAACGCCTCACGATCTCGAGTTTCATCCTAATAATTCATATGCTCAAGAAATAATTCTTAAATTAAAGTTTTATTCGTTATATTATTTTTTTATATTACCTCAAACTAAGCATTACGAGAGCAAACTTAATGTTTACAAACGTTCTGACTCATTCAACCCTGGGTGTTGGAGAGAAGTTCTCATAAATCTCTTATTTCAGTGGGTACATAATATTTAAAAATTAATGTCTTTTCTGCCAACTCACACTTGGCCAGCGTGGCGGACTATGATCCTAGCCTAGATCTACCTTTTTTGTGACCAACAATGGCAGGACAAAAAGGTTGATATATTTATTATTTATATATTTAAAAGCAATAATACAGATAATATCATAAATAACTAAATTTTTCGAGTTATGATTGAATATTTATCGATATATTTAAAGCATTTATTTAGGAGATAATATGACAGTCAACATTCTATTAAGCCCACATATTTACATGTCTTTCAGTGTGTCACTAGACTACAATTTAAGCCAATGGGCGATCATTGAAACAGTTAAGACAAATGTACAGCACAACAACCAGATAACACAATCTTAATGAACTTTGCCGTATTCAAATTTCATATTTAGTCATCTAACTGAATATGTAATTTGAATAGGTACCTACCTATCAACCCACCTAAACAATACGAGAACTGAATTGAGATATTTCAGAAAATAACCATCGCATTTCGGCCTGTGAATAGCAACGGACAGGTATTTTCGTAGCGAATTCGAGCAACAAGTCAAATCGGGACATAAAGGTGAGCTCTAAACACTGAGCGGTGAAACAAATAGGTAAGTCGTTACGGCATTGGAACGGCCGTAAAGACCGGGCAACTACTAATTAGAATATTTGAAGTGAATCCTCTTGAGTTAGCTGTCACACCACAAGCTAATAACGATGAGTAATAATAAAATACTACTCAAATCTTGCTAGCATTCATGTTTTCGCTCGATATTTCGAGCGTTAATATGAAATACATATTAGCCTCAGAAAAGTCATCTGTAACTAACACCCATTGATGATAATGTCTCGTCTCGTATATATTTTTCGTTTGGATTCCATTTGATACCGAAGCAAGACCGACCACTTAATCCAGTGTCACTCCCAGTATGACGTGACGTCTTACTTAAACCTATCGAATACTACAAAACGTGGTCACTTCAACACTAATAAAACCACAAAAAATATTCGTACGTTATTTATACATATAATTCATGTGTAATTTATATCGTATAAATAATCGTATGTCTTCCGCTTGCTCGCCGACCGTCAGCGGTCGGAGACGGCACGGGTCGCGTGGTGTAATCAGTTTGAATGCAGGAGTAATTGTGTACTTAGCACAAATAACGTTTTAAAATGTTAATGCCTTAAGTGCGCCATCGGGCCCGTAACGGCATCGTTCGTTAAACAATTTACATAACCTCCTGACACCCCGGCCGACCTCCGCGGGTCAGAGGGAGGCCCGTCATGTTTACCAGCTCACGTTAATGTAAAGTATTGTGTCATTCTACAAGCATATTGCAATACCCAAAATATTTAATTTAATGATTATGATAATTTCAATTATTTGACGTATAACTTACATTAATATAATTATTATTATTACATACATATAATTTACATATGACTGTGTCTGAGATCCATTTTCGTATCTAAACTCAAATGAATGATCATCGGAGAATCACGGTCGCGCCCAAACTCACAGCAGATAAAAGTTTCCAAACTGGAAAATTGAAAGCCGTTTTAACAGCAAAATTGGTTTATATACAAAAATCAAAAAGAACATGATTACTGAGGGGAGGGGAAACGACTTAAAGCAGTCTGTTCCATTATAACAACTGTTAAACCTAATCGGAGGCCTTAAAACGATTTAGTTATCCGCTACATCGGCTGGACATAAACTTCTATCTCAGCCAATCAGTAATAGAGCAACGTAATGTGGTCTGCTTTAGCTCTGAAGTAGTTCCAGTGGAAACCCATGCCCAGCAGTGGGATAAAAATCATCGCAGACAGTTATTAACATAGCATACAATACAAATCATATTTTATGAAATATTAATATTAAATAAAGAGCTTCCTCTGTTTTCCCTGACACTTTTTCGCTGTGATTTGTTTCCTGTGATAATTATTGTTTCCTGGTATTGTGATTCGGTAACTAGCAGTTTGATACATTGTAATGACATACTACATATGTAGGGGAACTAGGGGTATGATGGGGACGCTAAGAGAAAACAACAAAAAACTACAGTAAAAATCACCATAATGTT
>DWTO01004495.1:0-11492 GCA_018244755.1 Jemadia pseudognetus
AAATTTTAACTGGTACGAAATGGCACTGGACATTTTTAAAGCATATTTTGCATAAAACCATTTACAAACGCCTCGATAGGGACATATGCCATTACGGGAAAAATTATGATGTTTTTAGCTGAGGCGAATGAATTGATATCGGATGCGTAGACGGCGCTTCCTTTCTGGACGGGAGCCAATAAAACGAGGTTGGGGGCAAACTTTCTGGGACTGGCAGTGCTCGCAGACCATAATTTTGTAAGGCTGGTAATAAATGTCACCGGGGACACTACGTAGCACTATCAATCCGGTTTTGCATCCACTATCGAGTGTCGCCATCGAACGGCGGCCATTTTGCCCCTTCGTGTGTTGGAGCGCTAAAAAGATAGTGCTGTCGTGCGAGAAAAAGAAAAAGCAGCTAAGCGTGAGTCGGGCGGTTGATTTATGTTCAGTACCTCAGCGGGCGTCAAATATTAAATTAAAATATTTTGTTTATTTTCTTTATTCATTAATATTCATACAGGATCATTGATAATATACAACTGATTTTTTTTGCAATTGAAAACTCATTGTTTAATATATTACTGCATATGTATATTGGCAAATTTTGCATAAAATTACAAATGCAAAAAGTTAATACAAACACATGGCATTAGTGAAAACAATAGCTAAACTAATGACATTATTTCAAGTAACGAATTTCCTTGGCGTGGACCCTTAAAAGCGAAAAAAAATAGGCTGAGGGTTGCATGAACAAAAAACGCATGCCGTATGGCAAGCGTGCGCTGCGGTCGGTCTATTGTCGCGCCATGAGGGTATGAGACTAGTTTCACTATGTAACACTACAACAATAATCACGTTATTATAAAAATTATATACAATGTAGTTGTAAAAGTACTGGACACTCCTCTGAGCAGGACGAATTCGTTTCTTCTTCAGACTGCGAAAGAAGGAGCTCCCTGTCTTTGTCTGTTTTCACATTTCATGTATTATCAAATTATTCAAGATAAATGTAATTGGGTATTTTTTATCAAGTGTGCTATACACCCGAGGCTGCATCTCAGTTTGCATCTTGTGAGATAGCAGACAAACGCAAGTCTATTGTAAAATAATTTTAAAAAGTACTAGTAATGCCTGTGGTTGTTAATTGAGCAGTGGTGCAAGTACCACTGTGGCTTGATACCAGCGGATGTTGTTGATAAAGTGTAGTATGTACCTATTAATATTAGAGAAATGTCCAATCTAGTAGGTACAATACTTTCAACTACTTTGAGTGCCATGTACTATAAGTGGAAATATATTAAAATATATTTCCATTTTTATAATATAAGTGACGCTATTCGAATCCTGATGATGATGATGATGATAAATTCGAATTGAACAATTTCGATGGTACAAGAATAATTAATGTTCACCAAATATAAGGTTCTGTAGAAACAACATAATATAGAACATTTAGTCTTCTGTATTTGTGTCTAGATGTAGCTAGGAAATATCGTGCAGCATTTCGAGGACAAGTCCCGAGAAATAAGAAATAAACTGTCCCCAGGACAGCGCGCTGCATCTCACGGCAATTTATATCGGAAACATGTCAATAAAATAAGAGCCTGCATGTAAAAAGGAGGTAAAATGTTATTTCTTTTCTGTAGGAAAATATGTTATTTTCAATATCTTCAACATTCGAGTAGTATGTAGTGTAGTAGTCTAGAGGCAGGTAGAGAAGCCGTGGCAGCCTAGCAAAGTAATAGTCTAGGGGCAGGTGGTGGAACTGTGTACAGTAGTGTGAGGTTTTTATATATAGCCAACGATGACTGAGATACATTTATACGTATAACCTCAGTCGCATACGAAATACGCAAAAACTTTCTATTCATTTAGTATTACATGGAAAATGATATAATGAACGTTTTACTACTTTAATTTGATTGCATTATTCCTAGAACGAATGAGCGCTACGTGTGCCTAGCTAATGTTATATTGGCGCTCCTATTTAAAACATTAACTAACTCCGTCGCTCGGAATTACTACTGTTTAAATTTTAACATGAAAAGTTAAAATTCAAATAGCGGTATTCTATGTTTGGAACACGTTTCACATTTTCAATGTAATTTCGCACAGCGTTCTGTCCTTTTCAGACTTGTTGTAATCCTATTATTATTATGTACTTACTATGTGTATATCTAGGTCTTCACAGACGGGGTTATAATATATATTATTATAGTCTGCTATAATGCATATCACAGTAAAAATCATTTTTGTGTTCGTTATCTGCGCACCGATATGTTTTTTCAAGTGTTTTCAAACAAAACATACTATAATATATCTTAACATACAATAATATATAATACAGTTCCGCTTTTGACGACCTTAAAAATTGTAAATGTCAATTGTATTACAACAACCCGTGTCCACGAACGACCACGACGCTTCCAACGCGTCGAAACAAGAAGCCGAACAAAAAAACAAACAGAAAAATCGAAAGCTAAAAACGCAGTCACAAAACGTGTCTCCGATGATTTATTTAACGCAATGTTTATGTTCTCCACTCCGACAGGACGTGAATGGTGTCTGTTCGTCTTAGTTTACATTAACTGCTACCATCGTGCGTACAATATCCTCTTTATTTACTTACAGATAGAGTTGAAATTAAATACGATCAGCCGCTAGATTAAGTTTGTCTTTCCTTTACTTAACAATCTTAACTTGATGTCTTATTGATCCTTATGTACATGGACATAAGGTTTATATTTAATGGACTTGAGGGTTTATTGACTTTGTGAGTGGTTTCGTGGGTGTGGTGCAATGGGTGAGCGTGGGCAAGGAGCCTTGTCTTACCTCGTGGTTTTTATGACACATTACGAATGCAGATTCCTACCAAGATTAATTATAGATTATAAATAGCTGTGGCCGTTAAAACGTTTACTGCGGATTTTTATGGCCTTATGCCGCTTCTCGATTTTTATGGTGATAGCGCAAGGGCACGCGAAATTATAAAAAAAAAAAAAAATACAACGTTATAACACTTACAAGCTTATAACTTTGTGAACGCAGACAAAGAAAAGAAAAATTATTGTCTTAACAATAATCATGTTTATTTTTATAGCAGTACGGTACATATTGTACATAATTTTTTTCACTGCGGTAAAGATGGAATTTTTATTTGGGGTAGGTTAAATACGCCTTACACTGCATCTACGCAAAGAGATACATTTTGACCATGATATTTTAAATTATTTTAATAATGCTTCTATTCAATATGAACAATAAATGTCTACGTAATGTTATTATTATACTTGAAAGAGTTAAAAGAAGATACAAAATTAACATTATGCAACGACGCCATTAGTTTGTTAATCGTCATAAATTAAACAATAAGCGGGTTGGTACGGGTGGTGTTGCCATAAACTATATACATAATTGTCTAATGTATACGCGCAGCCCCTTGAGAAAGCGGTTGTCATTGTCAACCTCGATACAGACTCATACTAAGGGTCTCATACACTAGTTCGAATTATGGATTAAAAAAGATATATTTTTGGTAATTATAAAAATCATCACGCATGTATCTATATAGGCTAAGAGGTAGGCAGATGACTGTAGTATTCTCACGGTTTTCTTATTATGGTATACGTTCCATGGAACCGGAGGTTAAAAAAGAAATCAATTCAAAAATTTGATTTGTTGTGTGTGTGTGATTTATGAACAGAATTCATCAGCATATTGTACCAGAGTTACTATTTTATAAAAAAACCACCGATGCAGTATTGCTTTCAATTCAAGAATAGCGTTTTCAACATGATGACGAGTTCAATACAAAACATTACAATAACGTTGATTTTTGCAGTAAAATATTTTACTGAAGAACGCAATTTCATTGAACGTGTATCAGCCTCCCGCACAGAATATCGATACTGAATTCCCTTTGTAATTCATATTTTTTGACGTTCAATGCATTCAATAAGAGCTATTTTGAAAATGTATTCTCTGTATCAATAGAAATTCAGAACAAACTATTCTTTATTATTTATTGAGTCTATAGTTCAGTATATATATACCGTTTTCGATATATTGACAGAAGCTATCAAAATAGATGACAGGATTAGTTATCACAAAGTACTTACTGAGTAATGATACTTAGTAATAACTCTCACGCTTACTTGATATATTACTAACTAACTATATTATTTTATTTTCAATGGACCCAGAAGTGGACGAAATTGACGTATGTAAAGAGTGATGTATTTATGAGTAGTGTATGTATGTATGTAGAAGAAGCATCTCAGATCTGTAAGTATTTGGTATTTGGTGCTCTCAAAATACCCCGTAAGATATGTAGTAATAGCAATGATTAATATAATTATAATAAAACTCGAAAGTCACGTCAAAAGCATTGGTAAGATCGAGAACAATTGGTACCGCAATGAGCGTTAGATAGCTTTTAAATGTTATTCTGTAGCGTCTCCGCCCGCATCCTTCGAGGGGTGGAGAAAAAACCATGTCCAGGAACACGTCACGTGTTTGTTTTGTGGAATAATGCATTCGTCATTCGTGAAGGGACAACCCTTTCCGAGTTGACATATTTACTTTGACTCGAAGCAGAGATGGGACGTCCTTCGTCTCTACGGTAAATGTTAGAATAATACGGCACTTGGAACACATCGTGACTAATATAAAATTATAAAAATATATAAAATATGCAGATTTCATAGATAAGTAACGATTTGGTAATGTAATAATTATATGTAACAATATCATTGGACAAGTGTATGCGTATCTGATTTCATACGACATAGGGACCGTGCGGCGGTAACATTATTTTATAAATAATGCTTGAAACTTCAATTAAAATCCTTTTTATTTATATGAAGTTAAATGCTCATTCGACGTTAAAACTACATGTATCCGAATTATCGTTTTCATCGGATTTACACGCGGCGGTGAACACGTGCGGTAGACCGGGAGAAAGAACCGGTGCAAAAAAAACATTTCCGATAAATTTAACTACCAAATCAATGCATTATTAATTTATTTTTTATAAACCTAAACGCTTTCCGTTCTATCCATCTTTAATTAAATTTATTGCTACATTGTTAAAAACTCCTCACTTTAGAGTTGTCCCAGCCGTTTTGTGTTGGCAATTGGCATATCTATTAAAAAGTCAATATCATTTCCTTCGATGCTAAAAATAATCATCGAAAGGTAATTTCTAACGAAGCTTTGAGGAAAATATAGCAACATACTGATTTACGTTACTTCAAGTATATATTTTGTATTATCTTTGCAAATTTGTCACATTTATTTACATCTTAACCTTTATAAAAATATGCATAATTTAGGTTGAAAATCTTACAAATTCCATTTAATACTGCATACTTGTATCTATTCAATAATTATTCAATAATACTCGCAGCAATACACCGTCGACTCGATATTAATAAAAACTCAATTATAATGCAGAATAACACTAAATATCGAATTACAGCCTGCCGTAAAATAAATTAAACGTCTCCTAAATTATATTGAATTACAACTATGTCACCGTTTAAACGCTCGTTTCATTAAATGTTTATCGGGGTTTCTCGTAAAAACTATGAAAATGTAATAAATTTTGGGTTGTTTCGAATTTAATAGAAACATTCACGGCGGTTTCACCTTAGTTCCGTAACACGAGAACATCGAGTAGCAAGAAGTATCTTACTACTGGTTCTCGATTTTATTACTCGCATTAATGTTTGTACACTCAACTTGTCTGTCTTTGTTCTGTGTTATATGTTTTCAATGCGAGATTATCTCCACTTCTCAGTGGCTATTGTAAGGCGTGATATGGGTTACTTCTTCTTCTTGTCAGTTGTCAAAGCATTCTGAATGCGTCTTCAAAGGGAAATATTTGCGAGTTAGGACGTTACAAATGAATGTAAGAATGTTTGTCCCGCCAACGTACGTTATTGTTACAGATGAAAACATGAAGATTTACGTAACTTCACGCCTGTAATCCCCGAAGAGGTAAGCCGAGGAATGCAGAACACTCCCACATTTCACGTTTCGTTTACGTCCCACTATGGAATAGGTGGTGAGCCTATTGCCATGCATCGGGCACATATCCGGACTCCGAACCACAACTAAAAAATCTAAATAAGAAAATTTTGTAGTGTTCGACCCGGGAAATCGAACCGGGGACCTCCCGATCGGCAGTCGCACTTGCAACCAACAAGACCAACGAGACATGAAGATTTAATTTTTCTAATACATGCTTAATTTTATATTGATTATTTCATGATACGGGTACAATTCTAGGAAGTCATCTAAATACGAAACTAAATATATTTTATATCGAATCGATGTTATCTCTTCAGGGCCGTATTGAGAACACCACACCTGCCTGATGATTAGTTCATTGTATGTAAATGAAACCAGGCAACCGTTAGAGGCTTATTTGTTCCAAGAGATACATGATATATGTATATGTACGTCGTTGGCAATGAATAAAATATTTACTAAATCAAGGTTATCGCATTTAGCTTGCGACTAAAACACGGATATTTATTTTATATCTACATGTAACTATTTAGTACTTACTGTGTACTTCTGTTAGGAGATCCGTGTTTGAAAGAGAAACGTTAAAAAGGTCGCTGATTATGACTATATTCAGCAAAAAATTAGACTATAGCACAGAATAGAAAGCACTTAAATACCTTCTAATGAAACGAGTCGTGACTGTACAAAAAAACTAAAACTGTGGCGCCGCCAGGCTATTTCGAGACGATTCGAGTTTCGTTAGTAGAGTCCACCCTATTAGTTTTGCGGGAATTAATCTGTATGCAAATTAAATATTCCGCGCGGTAACGAGGGTCTGTTATTAATTTGCGCGAATCGGTCGCCGCGAATCCTCTGTGACTCTGTTTTGGTTTGAGTAATGACTAGTGAAACACTCAGACAAGCGATGATCGCTATATTTTATCGAGCACCTCATTAATTTAATTAGAAATAAATTAGAAGTGATTTTAATCAGTTAATAGGTTTATTTTAATTAAGACCTAAGTTGAGTAATGAAATAATTTTCGATGAGCCCGCGAGTTTTTTTTTAGAGGGAAACAAAAATGTTAGTCAATAAAAATTGTGGATTAACGCCCCGTGAATGACGTACTTCCCTTCGGCAACATTGATTCATTTCGAGTAATTATGTATTGCAGGCCTTTACCAGTACGTTGTTTATTATATTAAATATTGAATTAATAAAATATTTGCGAATATTGCAATCTTTTTTGCAATTTGCGCTTATAACGACGCACTGATAATTTCATTTTTACACTGCAGCCACAAATGAGTACAAGAAAGTTAGTTAAGGATAACGATATTTTGGCAGTACGTGCTCTCTGTCGACCCCGTCAGGGATCTGGCGTGACCACATGACAATAATAGAAATGTTGTAACGTTTGTGCCCATTCGATTTTTGAATTGATACATATATATTATCACGCCAAGTCCTATTCGGGGTAGGCAGAGAGCATAAGGTGCCAAATATTTTTATCCTTACACACCTGCCGCGCTTCTTCTATATTCATCACTCTCTTCATACATGCACGCTATTTATATCTGATGACGGTAATATATCTATTGATAATTATAATGAGTGATAATGTTTGAAATGTTATTGTTGTAGTTTGAAAATGATGAGATTTGGCGGATTCGCATGAGACAAACCAGTCGGCCCTTCTTAGTGCTTAGGAACACTGACAGATAATCAGGAAGAAAATTAAACCGCAATTGAATTTTATAAAGCACATCGAAGGAGTAGTAATATGTATTTAACGTGAGGTAATCCGCATACCCACGTGTTAGCTCAGTACACAAAAAGAGAAATGCGAGTAGACGACCGCATCCACCGGAGACGGCACGGCGTAGGCCAAAATCGATAAGCGATTTCAATAGCTCCCGTGGGATATCCGTATATCCAATGAAAATAAAAAAAGCAATAACATTGGACTTGGCTCCATAGTTTTGTAATTCTGTTTGTGCGGTATAAATTTCTTCATCTGGCCTCGCTCCTGTGTAGATTCTTACCCGCCAAATAACTTACCTCTACTCATGTATCGTCGATCTTTACTTGTATTAAAATTCGAAATTTATGGTGAAATATATGTGATAATTTAAGAGGTATATCCAAATGTGAACGAATGTAAAGGAAACGAAAAGAATATATTGTATTTAAGTATATATTTGAATTTATTGTGTATTATTTATATATATAGATACCTATTGCATTTATGTTTAATATTATTATTATAGTATTCATCTAACACATGCTCTATTCATAACCCAGGGTTGAGTGGGAGAGGATGCCATTAGACATTAAGTACGCTGTTTTACTTTACCCTTTAAGTTGTTACAAAATAATAATATTGTGTACATCAACTTTTGTTAATAACGTCTTTATTATGAATATTACATAGACATTTGCCTAAATTAACTTTGAAAGCTCTAAGCTTATTAATATTCCCGTCCGTCTATCAGCGTTCCCGAATTAATTGCTGAAGATCACTAAGATGAACCTTAAGTACCTATGACGCCGATAAGTTCTACAATTATTAAGTTTGTTTATTTATTAGATAATGAATATAATTAATGCGACTGTTCGTATTTGTATTAGTTTTATTTTTAAACATAATATTCGTTCCAAAATGTAAAGCAGCACTTTAAAATTAAAAGCTTACCGTTTGTAAAACAGCTTATGATGAATTAGTTCGCGTTGGCGGAATCTGTAATGAAGAAAGGATAAGGTTAGAATTATATTAAAATTGAAAACAACTTCCTTGATGGTCATGTTGGTTGCCCTGCTATTCGGGAGGTCCAGGGTTCAAATCTCGGGTCGTGCATGTCTTTTACTAATTTAGATTTGTTAGTTGTGACACGGAGTCTGGAAATGTATACGATGAATGGCAAAAGGTTTACCACCTATTCCATAAACGTAACTGGTGAAACGCGAGGGTAAACTACCTCTGCCTACCTCTTCGGGGTTAACAGGTGTTTATTGTAAAAAAGATATATATTAAAATTAAATCATCAAAAGGTATATGTATAATAGAGGCAAATTTGAAGAATCAATTATGTATAATAATAAAAAAATTTAAAATGTTAATTTTTTATTTAATTTATCGGAATATAAAACAGAATTAATTTTGTGTTAAGTGTGTCCTACCACAGATGGCCAGGGCCAATACTGCTGTTCTGCTGCTGCTATCTGCACACGATATGCTGGAGATTGGATGGTTGTGTTTGGCTTGAAAAGGGTGAAACTAATTTTTAAATCGAAGTCTACAGAACACTCTACGTGTAACTAAACTCAATTTTTGAGTATACTCAGTTATTAATTATCTTAAAGACTAAGTATCGCTCTTTCGATTCTTTTCGGACATAAATACACACGGGAACCCGCGTATTTTTTTGACGATGTGTTTTGAGGAACCAGCTGCCTCGCGACGGGGGACCTTTTTCGATCATAAATATCAATTCACAAGCCAACAAAAACGCATTTGTATTTATTTAGGCGTCACAACTTATTTCACTTTTGCAAATAACCTTTTTTAGATTAAGGTTCGCCTTACAAAAATGTGGTCAAATGTGAATGAATAGCTCTTGCGCAACTTGCGGTCCGTACATTCAGTGAATTTGAAGTACTGTTGGATGAATGAGATTTTTTTTATGTTAGTATTATTGAAAATTTGCACTTATAAGTTTTTACGGTGCAGCGATCTGTATGTTTCATTAGTTCCTAAAATCCTTTTTTTAACCAATCCTTTACTTTTTTGATCTTAAGTATGTAACAACCCAACTATGTGTCTATATGGGCACTTCTTATATGGAATTCTTTAATACATATGTAATGCAATCTGATTTTCTCTGTGTTAGAAATGCTGTCTATTAGAATCAGCATTATCAAGAAGACACTATGATAAGCAACTCCTATTAATACACACAGGGAAGTGACTGCACTGTCAGATACAGAATACAGGCGGGCGGCCAGACATCAAAACATTGGAGCGAAATTTCAAAGAGAAACGTTTGCGACCGCAAAATGCGTTAACTTAATTTTGTTTGCATTGCTTTATACCGATTCAAAGCTGGGTACATTATTTGTAAACATATGCTTCAGGAAACTCTCGATTTAAACACAGCACGTGCACCGCGCTCAGAGTGTTTCAACGCCGGCCGCCATCTTGCGACGCTCAAATTGGCGGGAAATAGCGAAATGGCCGTCCGTGACCGTCGCTTTGGTGAATTTCTAGATTAATGACTTAATAGTTAAACTTTAACTGTTAAACGGTTCAAGTTTGAATGGGCGATCGTTGAGTGGGAAATAATGGCTGGAATAATCGGTAGTATTCGGACGAACGGCACTTTGGAAGTGTAGAAGTAGGTATTTACCGATCACTTACAATTCAAGCGACAATTTAATGCTTATCGGTAGAGATTTATATTTAGAAATTGGTAGAGGTTGTGATTTTAATAACTTGAAAGTAATATCACGCTTGTAATTCCTGAACAGGATGCCATTAGACATTAAGTACGCCGGTAGGCAAAGGAATTTAGTACACTCCACCGTTTTACCAGTTCCTATGTGGGAATATATGTGCCACTATGGAATACGTGGTGAGCCTATTGCCTTACACCTGGCACAAAATCATATTCCGAGCCACTACTAAAAATTCTTACTAAAAAATCTAATTCAGAAAAATGCAATTTAGTATCCGTTCCGGGATTTGAACGAAGACTTCTCAATCACTTGCAATCACTTGACCAACGAGGTAGTTCAATAAGTTAATGTAGGTTTGTCTTTATTCAGATTGCGTCATATACTGTTTATTTTCAGTATATGCCCACTCAAGAAAACACTTCGAATTTTTCGAGTTGCGTTAGAAAATATAATAAAATAAATATGAACCGTAAGTGTAGTGATTACCACTACACTTACGGTTCATATTTATTTTATATAAGACTAAATAAGAAATAATTTAAATAAATTGCGATGCATCTTCACAGTTTGTGAACAACTTACTGTGAGATAACTTCAAGAGCGCTTTGTCTTTAGGAATGACTTTGAGAAGTCATCAATGTTCTTGACATTTTCTTTATCGCTTTATTTTTATTTTATGTGCGCTACATTGTAAATCGCTGTTGTGTGTATTAAAGAAGTAATTTCATACCGTCTACATAATGCCAATGTTATCACGACGGAATATGATTTTTGTTAATAATAAGACAGGGATTTTATTTATTGTGATTGTTTGCTCCAGCCTTAGATAGTCCTTTCCTATTTTCAGAATATGTTGTTATTTTTTCATCAGTTTAATGTCAAGCGGTTTCAAATACAAAGATTGTTTACAAATATGTCAACTGCGCAAATTGCAACCGCACGTCGCAGTCGCAGGCCGCAACCTATAAATCGTCCGCGACCGTTATTGGGTGTCACATGGCGCCTTCGGAAGGGAAGCTCTCTGCTGCGTCTTTATTTGTAC
>DWTO01004496.1:0-11491 GCA_018244755.1 Jemadia pseudognetus
ACACATCAAAAAAGTAAAATTGCGTCCTCTAAAAAACGCAAGGTTAGGCCTAAAAAATGTAACATTTCAATGGACTAGTATGTATTAGTAATAATGTATGTAGTAGTAAAATTTCTTCTTAAATTTAAAAAATTGCTTTCGTGGTTTGAAATCAATACTTTTTAAATAAATAATGTGTTTTTCTCAAAACGGATGACTCAATGTATTCCGCACGTATTCATAAAGACTGATGTTTATTCCAGTTTGCAGGAGTAAAATATATAAAATGTTTAATCTCTTTTGAATAAATATATCACAGTACTCCATCATTAGTATACATTTAAAAACTTCGTTGCGAAATAAAAAAAATGTAGTCAGTCGCGGAGACGCCGGTGTCGCGTAGTGCGGCTGATGCGCCGTGAAATGGGATGCCTAAAGCTTGTCTAAACTCCGCTCTTTGCGCCACACATCCACACTTCACTAGACCAAACTATTTTTTATGGAGCTATTTACTAGCTTCTCATCTATCACTATCACCGGGTTCAAATAGGGTTACAATTATGTAATCACGCCAGGTCTCTTAAGAGGTAGGCAGGGACCCTCAAGTGCCAAATACCTCTATTGTTACACTTATTTCTGACAAATGTCTTCCGCATTCATCACTTGATACACACGCCGGTTTCTGAGATTTCTGATACCGTCCTGAGACAGTATCTATTTAGTCCGGAGAGCGGATCCTCGGTCTCGCTCGGCACCAGCATACATCAATAGTCCCATTGTACATGTGGTCTATCATTCGTTCATTTGTTTCGTATTTATTTATTCTACACTTGTTCCTCTATAGAGTAACCTGTCACTACATACATACATATATACAAGGGTAAATTTATTTTCGGTGAGCGTTGATCTACCAATCAGCCAGTTAATCAAGTAATAGAAAAGAGTAATGAAAAAACATTTCATCGTTAACGCCTTAACGCAAGATGTCTGTGACAATTGACATGATCCATGTGTTGGTAATACAATGAATATTTTTTTAGGAGGGAGGAAAATATTATCTAGCGTTATTTCAACGGTATCTGCACGCTGGATATACTGAAATACGTATTACATGAATAAAAATGTTTATCCTATGATATGTTATTAATGTTATTATAGTACGTTATCGGTCGAACAAAAACAAATTACCATTGTTTTAGGAGTAATTGAAAGTTAAGAATAATACTTATTTTGTGTTACCTTTTCCCTTTTATGTTTCGTAAGATATTGTTATTACTTACTGATTTCTCATTCTGGTCACATAAATATATTGTAAGATTAATATTACAGTAGATATAATCTATAGATAACAAAATTAAGATATGATAAATACAAGTACTAAAAGCATATGTATTAAAATATTGTAGGTAAATATGTATTACAGAAATTGCTGAATGTTTAACACGAATCTCTATCAAAATGATAAAAGAAAATAAAAATTTCAAGATTTCGAAGATGTATTCTGTTTTTTAAATACATTAATTAAACTTTCATAGCTTGATTCAAAAAAAATTTTTCATACATATTCCGAACGAAAAACATTTATAAGCCTTGAATTTACTAAGGCGATGTTAACATTAACTCCGCCTTTTAAACAACTTATTTGCTTTCATATAATGAACTAAAAGTAAATAAATAAATAAACAAAGGAAATACCGTCATACCGTAAACCCTTACGCCTGCTGATATACTCGGGTATAAGTTGTATTAAAAACCATTGTACATATTAGCTTCACTGAAATGTGGCAGCGCCGTCAGTCGATACGAATACGCCGTCTGAACCTAACATACGCCATTACAAGTAAAAATAGAAGCTATTCGTTGTGGCGTACGAAAATAAATAGCCGGTTGATTTATTATATAAAACATACCCTATAAAACTATATTAAGTGTTCGTTTTATATATAAATATGCTTTGTATTCTATGATAGATTACCGCTTCGCTGCGATTTGGTCTGATAGAGAGCGCAGATGCGTCCTGAGATAGGCTTAGGTAATGGTTGCCTAGGAAAACCTTATCTAACTCTATAATGTTAAAATGGATATTGTTTACAAATGCCTCGTAACCTCGACCAACGAGGCAGTCTACCTGCATTGGTCAGGAAAACCAACTTAGGTACATACATACATGTACACTCATCTACGTATCGGTAATAAATGTGTTGAGAAATAAATTTTACCAAATCCTACCAATATTATAAATGCGAAAGTTTGTGAGGATTGATGTATGTTTGTTACTCTTTCACGAACAAACTACTGGACGGATTTGGATGAAACTTTACAGTAATATAGGCTATACATCAGAATAACATATAGGCTACAATTTGTAATGATTTTATATAATTTTGGTCGTAATATAACGATACAGGTCAATTCAGTCGGAAAAAAATGTGCCCTGTAAGAGCTATCTTGGCGTACGCTGCCTAAGCCATTAGAGTTACACAAAGATGATGTACCGTAGGACTGTCCGTCTTGAATAGTTCTAAATAAATGTACCCGACAGCATGTATCTACCGTTTATGTGGAAGCCACTATGACCAAAATAGTGAACCGTAAATTTAATTAAATTGGATACGATTTTACAACGCACATTTTAGTATATTTATCAAACTCTTATCAAAATCAATACATTTATCGCCTTAAGTATTTCATGTAGATAAACTTTTTCTTTCATACCAAGTAATTTGACCGAACAGTCAAAACTTTAAAAGTTATCACGATATGAGCGGAGCGACGCGGGGGCGGAGGGGTGATGCAATGTGGCAGACCAAATTCCACGCGAGCGAAGCCGCGGACAAAAGCTATCTATTAGGTATATTTGTGTTGGTCGGAAAATTGTTCGGTATGTGGAAAAAAATGGTAGCACTACGATTTAGCGGCAAAATTGGCTTAAGTCGCGGCTAGAACGTTCCAGAAAATTTAAAAGATATATATTACATTCTAGTATTTCCTAGCACAGTTTACAGTTGTTTCCATTTAGAGAATTTCCCCAAGGCCTCGTTTCTCCGGAGACGCTGTGCATTTAGATTGTACACGCGAGGATCGCTAATTGATATAGTAAGTGAGACGAAAGTTCGATAAAATTGTTATCAATATTTTTGTCGAAACGGCACGTATAAGATACTTATATTATTTCAGTCATAAACGGTTATTTAAAAAAAAATAATGAAATTATTTTTCTTGTGTTAATGAGAAATAAGTAGAACTAAAGTTATTTCGTCGACTTTAAAAGTTTTTTTTTATATATAGGTGTGTATTAAAAAAAGGTTAAAAAAAGAACAATTATTTTGTTTATTAAGACAAATAAAAATGTCAACCCTTATGTATCTAATGTTTTATTTACTAAACCATCGATATCAACGTTACACAATGTGCGCCGTATGACCAAATGTGTGTCGGATCGATCGATTACACTCAATAAGATATTCATATTACTATTAATCTCCCTATCTACGAACATTTTGTTTTATTTTTAGTTTATCGACATGCCATTGTCCATCACTAAGTTATTTCGCAGTACTTGCAGTGTACAGCAGAGCGAATACAGGAGCGTAATAAGCCATTACCGCGGGGCAGATAACACCTTGACACCATTTAACAGTTTCCTTATGGTAATATTGGTAGGAAAATGCATTATATATTTTTCACATGGTTACATATTAAATTGATCATACAAATGACCATGAAATATTGAAGTCATTTGTCAGTCCAGTGCGTGGTGAAAATATTGACCTACAGTTGACGAATTTACAACTTCGTACTAATTTATTTTAGTCTTCATTATAACGATGATAAAGGACTGCAAGAGTAAGAATTGTTAGTATCATTTTATACTCTGGTTAGTACATATTAGTAGATATTCAGCTGTTATTAACTACTATTGAAGGTTGTATTTATAAAAAGTCGTACTTTTGTTGGAGTTGATTAAATACAGTTTTCTTTAAATACCGCCCGCTCCGCTTCTTAATATTAAATTCTCAAGTTATTTCCTTTCCTCACCTCAACGCCCTTAGGCTTTAGTTTCGTCCGAAACTTTCGTATTTAATAAAATTGGTTGAACTCGGGCACTTGTTTAAATTAGAGTAGGAAGATTTGCTATCTACATTGTGTATGAGAAAATTGGTCGGGAATTATGGTATTTTTAAAATTTGAATTGTGAACTTCTAGGAGGTCTTTCTCCTAATAAGGTTTATATTATATGAAGAGTGTGTTCTCGTCTCTTATGGGGTTTTAGCACTCTCTTCATGTTCCTACTTAAGACGTCTTAAGGAACATCATGGGGTATCTTCACGCGCGCCGGTTTCCTTTCGATGTTTTCCTTCGCCATTATACCTGGGGGTATTTAATCTTCTAAACGCACATTTCCTTCGTAAAGTGCGTGTACGATACGTGCGTGGCATTCGGATCAGACCCTTGGAGTGAGCGGTTTTACGTCTACATCACCAGGCCCCCACTGCTCAGGTGTGTTATGGTGTTATATACGAGTATGTGATACACAATAAATACATTGCTAACGGCTTTGTTGTGCCTACCGATTACTCTCAGCATCACCCTGGGGTGACTGGTAGAGAAAGCCACCAGGCATTAAGTCCGCCTTTGTAACCTAGTTATAGGTAAGCAAAGAATAAATAAATACTAATAACCCGTGTAATTACCTATATTTAATATATAATATAATCTTAAGAGCTTATTAAATTTATATTCGAGAGCAATCATTGCGAATGTCACGGCCACCTACTCGTATAATTGCGGTTTTACGACTGACATGAGAGTGACATTTCACATGTAGTCGTGTACAACTTGCAAAGTGTTGACGGACCCTCATTCAATCGACCAATAAATGTGTCTAGAGATTTTGTAACATCACGTCTGTAATCCCCGAAGACGTAGGCAGAGGAATGTAGTACCTACAGTCCCACGATTCACCAGTCATGTTTACGTCCCAATATGGAATAGGCAATGATCCTATTGCTTTACATGGGGCACATTTCCAGACTTCGAGCCACTACTAGAAAATCTAAATTAGAAAAATCTGAGTGCCCCATCCAGGAATCGAACCCAAGACCTCCCGATCGGCAGTCGCCCTTGGTTGCAACCAACACGACCAACGAGGCAGTCAAATGTAGAGATATTGTGCGAGGTGGTTAGTGACTTATTGGCGTAGCCAAGGGATATGGGTTGCCATCCACACCATTCTCGTGATGAGCATTTACTTATTTTATATTTGGGTAACAATAATTCTACACAGATATGCATTTATAAGTTTTAACTGTACACGTCACAATGGTACATTTTTTGTATAATTGGGGATCAGACGGTTGTTTAAAATGTCTCAAATTATTATTATTATTAACTGCATACATAAACAGAACATAATGCATTACACACACTATAAATATTATATTTGATTTAGTATTCTTACAAAATATATATTTTAAGTTAAATTCAACTGTATTTCTCTTACAATAAGGTTTATTGTGAGACGTCAGCAGCCAAGTGCCACAACATCACCCCATTATAAATTTATGAGTTTTAAACGACAACTTAACAAAGTTCATTATGATTAATTCTACTTTTAATTTATTTTTTATAATGGGACTTTAAAATTGTAATAAATTAACCCGTAATAAAATGGAGTTGTTTATTTGTTTAAGTGTAAAAAAGTCTTTTTCCACGGCTTGTGAAATACAACAAATTCAATGAATATAATACTGTAGTTTAAGTGTTACGCACATTGCAACTGATAGACCCAAATTGATGCAAATTTGCGTTACTATTCAATTGATATTTTTAATGAATTTTGACCATTTACAATTAAACGTAACATCACGCCTGTAATCCCTGAACAGATAGTCAAAGGAGTGTAGTGCTCGCACACGTTTCACCAGTTACGTTTAATACGGCTATTCACAGTTAATATATTTATATCCCGCAGCTGGGATCAGGTGTATGTCCGTAACTAGAGGCGCTTACTGCGTCCACAGCTCTGCTTTGCGTCAGACTAGTTGAATCACCTTCAAATCCATAAAGATTTGAAACCATAAAGATTCAATCACAAGCAGAGTAAGATATAAGACAAGACAAAGATAACAGAGATCTCTCGATTAAATTGACCCATCCTTACAGCCACAGATGTTGGAGCACTTTTGAATTAATAGAACACTCTCATATAAATTATTAATATTATATGGTCACGCCAGATTCTTTACGGGGTCGGCAGAGAGTAGTCATGTTAGTCTCTTATGTTTACTATCAACCTGTCTCAGTCCACTGCCGGACATATACCTCCCCTGAGGGGGTTTTAGCCCATAATCCCCATGCTGGGTTTACAGCTTGCCGATCACAAAGTACAAATTCTGGCACCGCCTACGCGCTCTCTTCTCAATTTTCCAGTAGCATTAAAATTCAGTGTTGGTCTACAAAAGCTGCGAACATGAAATTAATAATTGTAGCAAGTATTCGTGAAGCTAAAATAATTTAGGATTATACGCTGAGTTAAAACCATACTTTGGAGTTCAAACAAACATTGAGCGTTTGTTTAGCTGGCATGTTTACTTTTACTAATGTACTGATTGCGTTTATGTGAAACATGTAAGTGTAGCGACCAACAATCTATCTAGCGTACGATTTTATATGGACATTAAGTTATGCAAATATATAATACATAGATATATAGTCATAATACATACATACATACATACATAGATATATAACATACATACATAGATATATAATCATAATACATAGAGATATAAGTCAAAACTTGTAATTGGCCCTCTCTTAATATTATATTTATGTTGCTGTCATTTTTAGCTGTAAGTTTTCCGAACATTATAAAATAAAAATAAAATAGATTGTCCAATGGTCTAGTGGCTAGTTAGTTATGACTTCTGTGACTTCTGAGCCGATTGTCTTGTGTTCGATTTCCACCTAGGGTAACAAACAATGTTCTATGTTTGATTTAGAAGTCAGCTTCTCATTCCAGGGGTCCTAATTTTAAATCGAAACTTTTAAGTGATAACTGTAACAATCTGTAATTGGACAGTAGGGCTGACTGTGGTCTTAGTTCTGCTAGTTACGGAAAGGCGAGCCGTGTCCAGCTCTTTGGAGGAGGCCTATGTCCAGCTGTGGGCTGAGATAGGCTGATGATGATGATGAGCCGTGTCCAAATCAGCAACGATATAAGGGTTGTTGACGACAATTGATAATGATGCAAGCACCTACCTACTATGTAAGATTACATTATACAAAGTTTTAATTGCTAAAAGTTTTCAATTTTGATTGTCTGTGTGTCACATTGTCAGCGAGTATTAATAGGAGGCCGCTGGTAAATCACTTGTGGCACATAATGAAAAGTTAAATCATTCTTATTCACACGTAAATCACTTGGGCGGTGCGGTCGGCCATTTTAATTTGTGCCGTGATGGTAACTCGCCTAATAGGGTTGACGGGGAAGTTTTTACCCTAATTTAGGCGGTGTGTTCGTGGGATACGCGCATTGATTAGTAGCGATGGGATGGGGGTAATTTGTTCTATGAATTCTACTCCCTGAAGGAATATTTCCTTGTGACACCTTATGCGTAGTAATGAAAATCAGTAGACGTGAATTGTTTCAATATTCTCAACAAATATAACATAACCTGATCATGTGTTTATAATTTTAATAGTATATGACCTTTTACAAAGCGTGATAAGAAATAACAGTGTTGTAACCAGTTTCATACTTAGTTAGAATTTGTCTAAACATTTTACAAATAATAAAAAATAAAAGATGAATTGAGAATAGGTAAAGAAAGTCTACATATATATTAATACCTGAAGAGAAATATTTGTTAAATGTTTTCGGAGTAAGCACTGAGGGGATATGATTTGTCAAAGTTAAAAATTTACAAACAGAAGGAACGTAGAAAGTTAACACCTATATATAATATGTGTAACAAAAGTATTCAATTAAAATTAATTTAACATTGTTTATTTCCATACTGTAAATGTCAGATAATAGTTTCGCTTTGATGTTGAATATTAAGCAAGGAATAAATTTAGGGGTGTTGATGGAAAATTTTGGTACACTAATAGTGTTTGTCGAGGGGAGGTGACATTGAGGCGGCTGATTCAAGGGTGCTTCACAACGAACATGTCATGAGAAATATCACATCTGCAACTGTACAATTACATTGGAAAACAAAAAATTGATTATTTTCATTTCTACTTCATATCGTATTAATACTATTAGTTCTATAATTAATTTATTTTGTTTATAATAAAATAAACAAAACAATTAATTTATAGGCACATATCATAGCGTATAGGTACATACGCATTATTCCGCCACAGAGTTATAAAACCATGCCAATTGAAGCTGAGTCACCGATTTTTGACAACAATTAAACACACAATGGTACAGTAGTTATTTGTAAATTTTTCTTTTAAATTTGTGTAACATTAAATATATATTTATTCTTATATAATACTTTTTCCTTAATGGGCAATGATGCCCGTCACAATATAAATTCACGCAATTCGACAGTACCGCATTCTCTCGTTAAGGGAACTTCGTCCTCGTTTTCGTATCGTAAAATTAAACGGTTTTTTATATGTATGGAAACAACCCCATATACGACCTGTTAAGAGCCCAAGGACGGGCTGTGTCATTCACATTAACGTAAACCTTCGAACAAATAAAATAAAAAGTTTAAAATAAAAATGGATAAATCAAATCGACTCACTCACTCACCTTGTCCAGCTAGGTCAGATATTGGCTGATCGGAATGCCCGAAGGCTCCGTATACCGACGACTATGAACATCATTCGCTCCAGACGCCTTACGGGATAGGTAGAGTTCACTGACTGAACAATATCTATTCTTAGGGATTCCAAGTGTTGTGTGTGACATTAGTCGGGTCATGGCTAAAAAATAATACATGATTTAACCGTAACAGTAAATGCTACATTAGTTATTCCATTAAAACTTATAATCAAATTACAAATAGTTCGCACTGTCTGATACAGAACGTTTACACAGCGAGCTGTGAAGAGAATTTGTAAGTTAAAACGTTCAGTTAATTTATTAAATTGTATTTACGAAAATGTTCGAAGCATGCGGTTGTTCATGTTTAGTTAATATTGGACGATGAAGAAAACTTATTAGAACAACATCAAGTTAATAAAATGGAATTTCTATATCAATAATATTAATAACGAACGACTTGATTGACCATCAATGACGATTGGCTTTTTCTAATTCAGATTTTCTAGTAGTGGCTCGGACTGCGGAAAGGTGCCCGATGTATGGCTATAGGCTCACCATCTATTCATTAATGGGACGTAAACGTAATGCTCTATACATATAATTAATTAATAGAGAGTTGTATAAACAATTAATCAATGAAACAATTCATATATAATTCGTTAATAAAAAAGCTAATTAATGAATAAAAAACCGTATTTATGTGTAGAGACTTTTTAGTGCTAGAATGAATAGACTTTTCCTAGGCTTGGGCGGACTTGCTAAGGAAGACCGTCTTCCTTAGGAAGTTAGATGCATCTTTCTGGTTGTCATGATGAGCAAATTTCGCCGAACATTATAAATGTCACGTTATAAAAAATCTTTTATACAGTTATGACTCATTTTACATAGACGCGTTGTCTCAAATTGATGAAGCGGGGGTTTTAACCCTATGCAGCAGAGCCACCCTTCGACAATCCCCATCACGTCAGAAATTCAAAATGACAACGTCCAAATTTAATTATTCATGCAGCAATGCAAGAATGCCCGCGCACAAGCCGACACAATGATGTAATTTCGCGCAAAATTCTGGGCCTTGGCCGCTTGAGAATTAAAACGGTGAAACTAGAGATGGGCCATGACAACGGCGATTTTATATGTAGATATATTAAGTATTACCATAATGCAACTATATTAACCATTGTCATTGGCCTGTCTATGTCCACTGCTGGACATCATCCTTCACTAAGTGGGTTTGCCCACAATCCTCGCGCTATTCTCGCGGGTAGGGCTCGAAGAGTATAGTTTCCCGCCTCGCCGTCACTGCTGGTCGTGGGCGATTAGTGTATTCATCTGTGCATGTGTGGAGTGCGCTATACAGCGCGGTCAGCCGGTCGCCAGGTGCTTACAAGTACCTCTCAAATAAAGATTTAATCTGAGCAGTTGACTTGGAGACAATTTTGTTACATTTAGTTTACTATCCTAAAACAATAACATACATAGGTATTTCTAATGAAACGCAGCGAACCTAACCGTACCCTAGTTTACGCACAAATCCTTTTCACATACCAACTATAATGTATGATCTGTGTTGCATAAGCTATGTAGCAAAAATCATAGAAATGCATACACATAAAAAATAGTTCACAGAAGTATCGAAAAATTTAAAGCCCATGCCTCGGACTTAGTGTCCGTAAATATGGGTGGGGCTAATTCGTAAGTTTGATCACAGTACCTGGGTTCCCAAAATGTATACAAGCAGGAATTTGTGTCAACACGCGATTTAAACGTGTTTGAAACCTCTCTAAATTAGCGTTTAACTCGGATTTCAACCACTAGAACTTTTAAGTTTAATATCACATTTGGGTACTACATATACCTAAGGGATTTTTCCAATTAAAATTTTCTATTTTTTATTTGCAATATTTTAATTAACAATCACAACAGTGCGAAATATTATGGTATAAAAGACACATTATACAAAATTTTTAGCAAAAATCTAAGTACAGTAATGTCATTGCTCTCATTATGTGAACGCGTCTGCGTAAAATCCGATACGCGGATAACATTACGGCTGTTTCATTTTACGCGCGCCATAAATTGCGCCCTTTTTATAGAAAAACAGTCATTACGCTCCCGATACGTCGTAACGGCTCATGTTTAACACGCTTTCGGAAACTAAGGACATGGAAATTGAAATTCAAAGTGGAATTTATTTTCCTACGTATATAAAGTGCCTAATTTGAGATGTCGTGCTCTTTTGATGGCAGTTATTGTAATATAATATTATACTAATTATTCTGAAGTACGGTACCTACATCTTCAAGTTGTGCCGATAAGTAACAAGAAGTACATATTAAAGGTAAATAGTTGCCTCGTTCATTGAGTGGTGCAAGCGAGGTTGCAGATCGAGAGCTCCTGGGTTGCAATCCCGGGTCAGGTACAATTAAATTTTTCTACATTAGAATTTCTAGAGGTTCGGAGGCCGTTTTTGTTCGATAGAAAAACAATATTTTAGCCCTTTTTTGTACTAAGCTCAAGAATTTACATTGGTCAGTGAACTGAGAAAATATTGTTTTTGCTTAAGATTATAATGGTAAACTTTACATTAAATTAAATTGCGTAAGTAAAGTACAAATATTGAGGTTTGGTATACCTATAGCAATAGGCTCACCACCTATTCTATAGTGGGGCGTAAACATAACTGGTGAAACGTGGGAGTGTACTCTCTCCTCTGCCTACCTCTTC
>DWTO01004497.1:0-11489 GCA_018244755.1 Jemadia pseudognetus
CGGTTTGTCAAGATTGTTCAACAGTATTCGTTATATCTCCCGTTCCTGTGGGATCAAAACTATCCTGTTTTTTCTCCGGTTTCAAACTATCTGTGTATAAAATTTCATCCAAATCGGTTTCGTGGCTTAGGCCCAAAGAACAGACATCGGGACAGACGGGACAGACAGACAGAGTTACTTTATTATTTAAGGATAGTATTATTACGTGGTATTATTAATGACGAATGCCGATCGAGATGTCCTGAAACCCGAATCCGGCTACTATTGGATTTTTCTAACTAGAAATTTCGAATAGCTCGGCGTCTGGATTTAAGCCCGGTGCATCACAACAGACTGACTTATTCAATAATGGGACGCAAACATATTCGGTGAATTGTTGGGAGTGTACTACACTCTTATGCCTACCTCTTCACAGATGAGATTTTACATATAAAAAAAATCCGTCAGTAAAAATAAAAAAAATAAGGTATAGTTTTGAACAATAAAGTTAATTGTAAATAATTTGTTATAGGTAATTATACAATTTAGAGTTGAGAGCAATAATTATACATTTGCAATTCTTTGCGTCAACATAGTAAATATGTCCCATGATGAAACTTGGTATACGCGCCACGCTGGCACATGGTAATTTAGCAAAATTTATGCAACTAATCAAAAATAAAAACCCAATGAAAAAATAAAATTGTAAACAAGAAACAATACATATTGTTGTGTATTCAAAGTTATTGTAATAAAAGACGCTCGTTGTGGAGGTCTGAAACGTTTATTAAAATATGTATAATTAAGTGGGACGTGTAATTCACGGGGCGTTGACTGCGGATCACATAAGTTGTAAGGTGTTCAATTACATTTAAGATAACGTTATCTGATTGACACATTGTATGGTTGTCGAGAACTCGTATATGAATCATCCCGGCGATAATGGAGCTCGTTAGTCTGTTAATTAATACCTTAATTTAAGAGACGCTTTAATTTTCATTCCACTAGATATGAAATGGAATATCTCTTGCATGCCAAGTGTTACCTGAAAGTAATGCCTGCAACAGACTAAGCCGACAACAGGCACGTGCTGGCATAGTTGCCAATTTGCGAATGCCGAATTGAATTCTAATTCGATGAACTGAGATATGTGCTCTTATGTGGTTTCCAAATCGGGAACCGGACGCGATGGCAGTTCACAGTGAGCCCAGGTCTAATAACTTCCGTGTTGGAATAGTTCAAAGAGCCGAAACCAAACACAAACATACGTGAAGACGTTTTTAAAAAAATAGTCCCACGAACAGTGTTCAAATCGTTTTCTCAATGTGGAGTGTTTACAAATATTACTGTGAATGTTGATGATATGCAAAAACATCAGCATTCGTTCTTTGTTTCAATTGCTATGAATATCTCTTCGTTCCCGCTTCTATGGTTCAGTCGTGGCTCAAAAGCTTTTCATACATACCGACTCCTCGCAAAGTCAGTACTTAAAAACGTCTCTTTCAATAGCACCTACATTTGAACATATTTTTCAAAGGTAAACTTACTGCGGACAATTCTATTTGAAGGTTTTTAAATTAACCTAAGAATAATCAAAACACATGCGTATATATTATTAAAAATGTTTCGTTCTTCTGTGATACGCTTCGCTGTTATGATATTATATGAGCTTATATGTTTCAATAGATATGATACACTGAAAGCGTTGCGGTTTCCTGTTTATTAACGTTCAAAGCTTGCACAAATTATGTCGTTGGATTACAAATTACTGTTCACATTGAACAGATTGAATAGTCGCTCATCATCATCACCATCAGTTAGTTAGTCATCATCATTCATCTTGTAGTTCCACTGTGGACCAGTCTCACTCTCAGAACGAAAAGGGTTAATGCGAGGAATGATAAATGAAATATTAAAACACCAGTTTTTCTATCTGATTTTATCTTTTAATTTTATTAGCAATAATATTTAATTCATTAAAGGTAAAATACTTATGTAGTTAACAAGAACGAATAAAATCAGTGGCATAAGAAGTGATAAGCAGAGCATTAATTAATATACAGGTCATGGCTTAGGAATTTTTAATAAAGTAATGTAATATTTGTAATACACTTAATTATACACGCAACGCGTTTGATCCAACGCTGGAATATATTGTGTTCAAACAAAATCGAATGTTTAACAATTTTGTAAAAGAAGTGAAAGTAGGTTTGGTATAGGTAAATTGGAATTTTAAAAATAATAAAGTACATTTTACAATAGTATTGTTTGGCTTCGCAAGGAAGCACTCTTAGATGGAGAGTTCTTGATGTCTACCACATTGCTCCACTACGCCTATGTATAGTTCTACCTATTGTTTTTATACACATTATTTTTCTCCAAATTTCTATATGCGGGAAAGTTTTGCTTGAGAGCTCTTAAAAGCCAGATATTCAGAATTTCGGTTTGTTAAAGATTGCCTCATTAGTCGTGTTAGTTGCAAGCGCCACTGCCGATCGGGAGGTCCTGTTTCCATTTCTGGATGAAGCACTATTAGGTTTTTCTAATTTAGATTTTCGCCAGTAGTGGCGCGGAATTTGGAAATATGCTCGGTTAGTTAAATCAATATTATGTAATAGTTATCTTATATCTTATAATGGGACGTAATCGTATATGGTGAAACATGGGAGTGTATTACATTCCACTGCCTAGCTGTTCGAGGATTACAGGCAAGATGTTACGTTACTTAGGTTTAAAAAAAATAAAGTGTCCATTTCAAAACTAACTGCCTCGTTGGTCATGTAGTCGTAATCGCCACAGCGAACCAAGTAATGTAACGTAACAGCAATGTGAGGATACACGAATGTTTAGTTGACTAATTAGTGAGCGATATTGGGAAACAATAGACGAGTATCCTCTAAAACAATTTTTGTCGTTAAAAGTTGCTAATAATGTTGGTAAGTACACGTACCAGTACCTAAACTTGTCAGATTAGTGATTATATTACATTAAATGACATTAGTATTAGATTATGTTATATTAAACATGTCTCCGAAACCGGCGTGCATGTATGAAGAGAATGATGAATGTGGAGGAGGCGCGGCAGGTCTGTAAGGATGGAGTTATTTGGCATTCGGTGCTCTCTGCCTAGCCCGTAAGGGACCTGGCGTGAGGATATGTATGTATGTATTAATGATAATTTTTTTTATTAAATAATGGTAATGCATAATGCACTAATACTAACTTAAAGAAAAGTGAGGAATCCAAACGTAATATTGAATTAATTTGAATTTAAGGTTCCTTTAAAAGAGAGTCCTCTGGCGGATGATGTCATTTCCGTTTTTGGTGTCGGCTTTATTTTTGTAACCCAAATTTACGAGCAGCACTTATGTATTGAAATGTTAAAAAAGTTTCACTCGGAACCTGAAGTTTTATTACTTGGCATAAACGCGGAAAGATAAAAACGTTACGATCACTGTGAAAGTAACTGCAACTTAGATTATATTTATGTATTTGGTTTAAAAGTTCAACCACTTCTTAAAAATGCCTAGATATAAAATATTTATAAGATACGTCACACAGATTTAGGCCCGTACGAACAACAAATGCACCTAATTAAAAAAAGACTATTAAAAAAGGTTAAAACTTGAATGGTTTTAATTATTATCGCTTCATAAGTTCAATTGTAATGCGGTTTGTCGAAATCATAAATTCATTGCGAAACATCAACTCTTAATTTAATTTTTAAATTGCGTTAATTGTACGCGAGTCTTGTTTTATAGTGTGACATTCGATTACCGAATGAATTGGCAATTGGCCGCGTCGGACGTTAATTAAGCGGGAGTAATACGATCGGTCCGGATTTCGCTCGATATCGCAATGGAATGACCAAAAAAATGCATTAATAATTTCGCGAGACTGTCATTGTAATTACTGCTATGCAACTAATGAATCTATCGCCAATACCTGCGTGAAGAACGTGGAGTCTCTCAGGATGGATGATCTGAAGTGGTTATGCAATGAAAATAACAATAACAAATGTATTACTATATGTCATTATTTACAGATTAAAAAATAAAAAATGCTAACGGATTGTGTTAAAGTTATTATCGTGACTCTGAGTCCGAATTTGTGCCTACTGAATGGCAATAGACTCACCGCCTATTCCATAATGGGACATGAACTGACTGACGGAACTGACGGAACTGGTGACGCGTGGGAGTGTAATACACTCCTCTGCCTACCTCATCGCGGATTACAGGCGTGATGTTACGTAAATTCCATGAAACTTACCTTATTACTAGGGCTCAAGATATCGGCAATCCGAATTTCAGTAAAATCATTACAACGTCGTTAACGTATAAATATGACAGATTATGAGATAAGAACTGCTTACGTATTTATATAATTAAGACAGATTAATTTACTTACGCTAACGATTGACGATAAAATGTATGTTAAGTGATTGACGACAATGATGATTATGATGATGATATGCAATAATATAATTGGACGCATATTTCCATCTATCACTATTTATTCGCTGTGATTGAAACCTGGTACGATTGGATAACGCATGAGAGGATTAATTTATTGACGCTATTAGCGTATCCACCTGCAGAGGGATGGTTGATTAACACTAATGAGCTAGAGAAACTTTGTTGAGCCGGCACAGTGATGTGTATCAATAAGATGCCAATATCTCTTCGTTTACGCCTGTCAATAAAACCAGACATTGGTGCGTAGACTGTAAATGGAATGTATTATGAATTCAATATTATATCTGGATCAAACGACAATTCTCTGCTGTCGTTACTCGTACCCTTTTCATACTTTTATGAAACGTAAAACATAATATCGCGCCTGTAATCCCCGAAGAGGTAGGCAGAGGAATGTAGAACACTCCCACGTTTCACAAGTTACGTTTACGTCCCACTATGGATTAGGTGGTGAGTCTATTGCCATACACCGGACACATATCCAGACTACGAGCTACTACTAGAAATTTTAAATTAGAGAAATTTCGTAGTGTCCGTCACGGGAATTGAACCCAGAACCTCCCGAAGGGCAGTCACACTTGCATTCAACACGACCAACGAGGCATACCTACCATCTTTGTTAATTTTAAGAAATTCCGTATATTTAATATGGATTCACGTCATTGAAATACTGTCTTGTATTTTCGTAATTGTCCGATTTACATTTCTGTGACTAAAACGGCACGCGTATACCTAGGATGGCTATGAATTTATACGAGGTGTCCTAATTTAATCATTAATCTCCCATTTGGTGATGCTTTCGTAGCTCAAGGTGAGCCCAGTGTCCAAATATAACACACACATTCTATACTTTCGGAACTTAAAGTTTGCGAGTTTCCAAATATAACACACACAGATACAAACACATGCGCACAGGATTGTGTAAAAACAAACTGTGTGGGCAATTTCATTTTCGAATGGAATTCTCACAAAAGCGGTCTTAAAGGGCCGTAACAACAAAGAGAGGTGCGGAGCCATGTTTGTCGGGAGCGAAACAAACGAACACGCTTTTAATAAGTGCACCGAGGGTTGCCAAGTCGATATATCGCCGTATTATCTTCCTATGTTACCGGAAACGGTTGAGCTCGGGCGTGTTGAACGGATTGAAAAATTCTGTACTATTCGTGTACTTATACAGCATTCGTTTTTGGACATATTACAATCTAAGGCTTACGTAAGCTGTAGTCACATAAAATTTACCGAGATCATTTCTTTCAATTTCAATTGCTAATGATGCCACACATTGCCGCACAAACAATGGAGACAGTGACATAATGACTACAAGTACACTACAAGACATTTTGTTCATATTTATTTATTAGAAGTGAATGTTACTCAATTATAGTATCAAATATTTCTCGAAAAATTTAGTATGGACCTAAATCATTTTAAGTAGGTACTTGTAATTTTCGGTTGCTATACATTGTACACACGTTGGACACTCAATGTTTCTTGCTTAGTGGATTAATTTTATATAGGTCGTTTTAATACTTATATAGCCTAAAAGCGCACGCATTTGCGTGACCAAGTAATCGATTCCGTTACCTCTGACTCGTGCACCAAGTTTAGACGCGTTATTCATGAATAAATAAGAATGGAACGATCGAAATCTGTAGGCTTCGTTAGGCGTCTTCCGCTTTTGATGGAAACTTGTTATGGACAATTTAATAATCCAACATTTTCCGTCTACTTCGGTGTACTAGAAATTCTCTATTACTTGAGACTCAGTTTCTCGGCTGCCCGTCCCTGGGGACTGTCCAAATTGTGTTACACACAGCATCGTCACGAGCCGCGCGCGTGGCGCCGCACGTCATTCAACAGAAGACGAAAGGCCAAATGCACTACGAACGGGCATCGTAAAAATAAAAAACAGACGTGATTCACGCCACCTCGGGTCACGCACCTCCTCTCGCGCACCCCCGCGCCTCGCTACGACACTCGTGCTGCTCTCATGACCATACAACGCTATTTATATACGGTGTTAACCCGAACGCAACCTATGTAAGTAGTCCACAATAATGAATAGACTGAAGTGGAATTAATGAATTAAGTAATGTACAGGTGGATTGAGCGTTGTCTTTATTCACAAGTGAAACAAACGTAACGTGACGCCTGCATTCTCCGAAGAGGGATTTACGTTTATGTAAATCAATTAGTGTCACGATTAGTTGGATTCCTTACGTTTCCATGTAAATAATAAGATAACCATAATTAATACATAATATGAAGACGCGTAACTGACGAACATGAGCACATAGTGTGCATCCTTGAAACGCTAATGGAATTGGTAAATAACAACAATATTTTTTATACGCTACAAACCATATTATCGTGTTAATGAGATGTTTTTGTTTTGTTTGTTACATAAGTAAACATTCCCGCGTCGAACGGCGAACACTTCCTAGACGAACGACAAAAAATACGTAGATAAGTAAATATCGCTTCTCGCTTTTTAACCGACCTTATACAGTTTTTACGTCCTATTAAAGTTCCTCACGAAACTATCCGTACGAGACTATTCCTTTCTTTATTTCCCTTTATGAATTTATTATTTTGGTGCGATTCCCAGAACGTTCCCCGCGTGAACAAACAAACAGTCATGTCACGTTTAATGTAATGATGGCAACGGCGCCTTGACATATTATAGATGGGTTGTCGTTAGTTTGTGTAAATAATATTTATTTACCGCGTCTGGCCGGCCGCGATAACTAACGGCCTTTATCAATTGTAAACAAAGGATACTCGTTACTCAGTGAAATGTTCGTAATACGTCAATAAAAACTAGGCTATCTGATCTAATGGGCGAGCACTTCAGTTTTATGTCCAATTGCACGAAACATCAAATTAACATCAACTCGTTCGCTTAATACAATTTTAATTACGACGATAACAACATCGCCCCGCTCTCGTTACACAAATACATAAAACAATAAATGATATAGCGTAATTTTTGTATCTATTAATAATGGCGCATAAAAAATGGCGCTAAATATTTCTCGTTGATTTTGTGAAAACAATAGATAAAATTCAACTCTGAGATTTAAATCAAACAGCGTATGCAATTTTATCGATTATTGAACGATTCTTTGTTTAAAAATTATATTGCCGATATTACTAAACTTTATTTCTAACTTTATAATAGGGTATAAACATTCCTCGACATTGGAAAACGATTTTGTCCCAACGAGCATCAGTTCTTCAAACCACGTGAGCTGCCCTGAACATCCTTGGCTAGGTCTGGACAAAAATACAGGCCCTTCATGGCAATATTTCTGGTAGGTCGGTGCCTAAATGGAAAGACAGAGCTGAATTAATTACATATGTTAATTATAATGAAAAACGAAGCTGTATAAAACATCTTACTCATCTATCTTACATATGGAAAAAAAAATATGTATAATACGACAAATGTGGAACTGTAAAGGAACCGGTTATATTTACTGTATGCGGCATAACTCGTTATAATGTACCCTGACCTATAAAAGACACGACAATGACTCAACATTCGATATGAAATCCGTTTTCTTAATTAACATGGTTATCTCTAATGAGATTCGTGTACGCCATGAAATCCATTTTAACACGATAAAGCTCCCTTATAGGTTATACTTTTAGTGACTATTATGGTTGAGTCTCCATTAACCTTTATGTGACAAATCAGAAATCGATCTGTTTTATAGCCGCCTGACGTTAATGTCACTGATAAAGTATTGTCGCTCCGTTTTCATAGTTATGTAATATTGTGCTATATTACTAGAAATTTTGCTTTAAATTTATGAGCTTCATAAAACAGTTTTCTTTCCATGTTCTTTATTTGAAACAATGAAGTTATTTTATTTCTAAATACGAAACTTTGTCATGATTTCATATTTTTCAAAATTGGACGGTTCTCGTTTTTTACTTATTAATACAATGATATTTGTGGGTACATTCTTCAACCTAATAATAAAGTATTAAATGCATTAAACATAAAAATTATTTTGGTTTGATTCTCACGATTAAGTTTTATTTAGGTATTGTTTCCACGAATTCAGAGAAAAATATTTATCGGCTGCTTTATTCGCCATTACGAACAGGAAAATGACTGATAGTTGTATTTTTTTTTGATATCACACAGTATAATGTGGCACCTATCGGCGGATTTAATAATAGATCGCATTTGTTTAGCTACTTTAGTGATTATTTCTGTTTATCTGTTTAATAGGTAAGGACTATCTTATCGATATCTTTCGGTACTTTTGAATATGTTCTTTAGTGTACGTGTTCATTGCATAATAGTTTACATTGTAATCACTTCGTTAGCAACACTCATATTTACCTATAAATAATACATGTTAAGTGTATGTATTCTTGTTGATAAACGATAGCAAATATTTGTATCGTGAATATTATTCTGTAGGCACGAGTTTTCTTTGTTGATTGTTTTTGTAATATACTATTTGAAAAGTTATCATATGTGTTGTAAATAAATACACATGCATCAACTGATACACGCAGTTTGTTTTTCGATTAAAAAACCTTTTGTAACATTAGTAACACGGCAACATATTGTAAAAATAGGCTTTGGACAGTTTCGTCGGGTGAATGTGACGTAGTTGCGTGTTTTTTTATATCGTTCTTATACATCGTTAGTGTGTCAAGATCGTCTACGTCGCTATACTCGTATCGCGTACGGGCGCGCGTGACGCAAGAGTTAATCGACCCGGCGATAGTTTATGCTAATTGCATACAAATAAAACATTGTTTTCACCCGACCATTTAGTGCGACATAATATGTCTATTGAATTATATTCTTCGACTGCATCTTATCTATCTGTCACGACGCGGCTTAGTGATTTACGCGAATGTTCGCCAATAATGTCGTTGTTAGCGTCAGAATTTTTTTTTATCTCACCGGATTTACGTTCGATTACTTTATTGTCCATGACTGTGTACTTTTTTATCTAATGCAGTAGTGTTTTATCGGGATTAAGTATGCTTTTGTTATTCTTTTTTTTCACATAAGTCTAGGCGGACATCAGTTTGACAGATGCAAAATTGCATCGGAGGCGTTCATTATTAAGAAATAACGGTGTATTTTATAAACAAGCAGCACGAAATCTAAATAGGGAATATTTGAAGTGAGGACATCTATAAACGTACACCGAGTGGGCGAAGGGAAGGATTCGATGCTGGGTGTATTTTTGTGGATTCTCCAGTTGTCAAATGCTCATATAGGATTATCTGTAAAATAAAGAAAAAGTTCCGTCTCATAGATTGAAATGAATCGAACATTGAAGGGTAATGCCAATGATGCGTTTGAATGAAAAATGATAAGCGACAGAATTGAAAAAGATTTTAATTTAGCTTTTGTTTTTGTATACTTACTGTGGGTACATTGTGTGTACTCGTATATTACGATACGGCGCGCCGCTCAGGTTAGTTACAGACTTGACCCTTTCTAATCCGAATATTACACTTCTTTATTTGCTTGTTTTATTATTTTGTGCAGTTAATTCTAACTTTGATATTTTAAATTATTATTATTTATTTAATCAAATTATAATTATATATTAAATGAAAAAGAAACCGTAGTGATTCGTTTTTTTTATAATGTTTATTCACGTATTAATAGTTATTTATTTATCGATTCTAATTTATCACCTTAAGCTAAGGAATACTTGGGCTCGCTTTATGTTTAATGACACACTCACCCAGTTAACCCTGTTCTATTTAAAGTTTTATACAACAATGACATCGACAAGATCAGGGGCAGATGATTAATTTCAAAATTGTTTTGTTAAGGTTTTGTTTACTAAGGTAAATAATAATATTATACGATATTTATTTTGTTGACTTCATCTTTTAAAGTTTGTACTGGCTAAGAATATTTTTTCTCATTTCATTCTCATGATTTTTTTCTATTAATTGTGTTCATGGAATGCAATTTCAAATTTAAGACTAGCCGCGATCTACTCGCGTATATCTACCTATATGTGTATATAGTATAGCGTATATGTACCTACATAACACTCCAACGCAATTTCTAGACTTCATACAAATTATAATTCGTTTACCATTTTTTAACAATTCAGTCACAATTATTATGACTGTGAAGGTCAAGCCAGGTCCCTTACGGGCTGCTCTATGCTAACAGATCTAACGTCATTCTACTACATACAACACTCTTTTCACTCTCAATACATGTTAATGCTTTCTATCTAATGCAGTATTAAAACATTATAAGAGCAGCCACGTTTAGTACAAATATTCCATTCCAATTTTAAATGTGGTATTCGGTTCTGCTATTGCACATTGACTCACCAGTTTGCGTAACGAACTACACCTAGCCGTTTTACGTAATTTCGTATTCGTACTGGTAACGGAGTATAATATGAGTATAGAAATATTACTATCATTACGTTATAACGATTATACGTTATACGGTTATACGTTATAACCGATTGTCAAACATCTTGCAGAACTGACACGCTTCGTCTACATTCATCATTCTCTTCACACATAAGTATAGATATACTGATGACTTTAAGTTTGAGTAAATACGTGTTAATTATGTAATTATAAACAGCGTTGCGCGAGTCGAATCGCCGCGTTACATTATAACGAGTGCACGGTATTATGATTTTAGTTACGAAGGGAAGAGAAGATATGAATGAATTCATAAGCTAATTAGAAGTAGGTACGATTTGTATATTGTAACTTTGTAAAATAATTATTGAAAAACCATTTGTTCAGGCGTTATTTGACTTATACGTGTGTGCGCTAACATTTTTATTTAGTGACTAGTTTTTTAGTCTGCATAATAGACTGACATAAAAAGTCAGCATCCCGGAATCCTAACACTCGATCCCGGGAGGGCTGGGATCAACGCGACATTCACCATCACTTGGACGCGCGCCAACCGTCAACGAAAACTAGTGGAAATTTAACGCTTATTGCAACACTATATCTGCATAAAGTGCGCTTGACATTGGACATCTGTGAAAGTAGATG
>DWTO01004498.1:0-11488 GCA_018244755.1 Jemadia pseudognetus
TTTTTTACACCCAGACACAGAACAAATACCTGTGCTCATCACACAAATATTTATTCTGGGTGGGAATCGAACCCACAGCCCCCGGCGCAACAGTCAGGTTCGTTAACCATTGCACCAACGGGCCAGTTTATGTATGTATAACATCTAAAACAAATTTGTTCAACACAAACGCTACCCATTCACAGCGTCAAACTAATCAGAGTCTCTTATCAGCAAACCGTAAAAGGCGAAAGGTTACCTTGACATTTCACGTTTATTACGCACACGTAACATCCGGTACCAATGTACCGATAAATCAAAGGTATTTGCACATTTCTACCCCTTTTCATTCACGTCTCAAATGCCAAGCGACTGTTTGTATCGCCCACGTATGTGTGAATGGGAACTGGTTGATCAAACCAAGTTATATTTAGCTTGATATTTAGTGGGAACGAAGCGAACTGCGTACACATTATAAATGTGAATAGTTCCTTTATTACTTATATTCTCCTCCGGGGAGGCCTTTGTTCAGCAGTGGGCTTCAATAGACTGATGATTTAGGCTGTTCATTTACCGTTTATCTCAAAATCTACTTACATAACTTTATTAATTATATACGAATACGTAAACCTCTTGGTATTAAGGAATTATAATATTAAGGACAATAAGGGATAATGATTAAAAAATACAATGAACTGAAACATTTCCGGGATTTAGGATTCGATCGCCGTACGTGGAGATGTTCTTATAATATTATTATTATTTTTGTAGTACTTAAGAAATGCAATTGCGTAGACATAACTACAATGCCATATGTAAACGTAGCTGATGAGACCTGGCAGTGCCCTTCACTCCTCTGCCTACCTCTCGAGGATTACAGGCGTGATTATACATTTTTAGCTACAACGCTAAAAATTGAAGCCAGTACAATACAGCAAAAATTCGGAAAATTTTCAACAAAAACGGCTATACAAAAAATATGTCAGTTTAGCCATTACGTAATCTATCATACACACATTTATTTACGCAAACGTTTTTACAACAAAAAAAAGCTTAACGGAACGCTATGAATATTAAAATTATAACAGCATATGCGGTAAAAAAGTATCATTTGTTGGGTGCTTTCCATACGTTTCCATTACACTAATATTCTTGATCCAAGAATAATTTTATAGTTAAATTTATTAAACGAACAGAGTAATGAATGTAGAAAAATTGCGGCAGGTCTGTGAGGATAGAGTTATTTAGCTATCGGTGCCCTCTGTCTACCGCGCAAGGGACCTGGCGTGAAGATTATGTATGTATTAATTTGTGTATATAAGTATTTAGTCATCTTTATTGACAACTCTTCATAACTAGGTCGTTCATACATAATAATACTTTCTGTAGATAGATCACTACTGCGTGAGTAGCAAAGACTACAGAACAGGTCAGAAATGGAGCAGATTTACAGTTACACTCAACATTTGAGCTGCATCCACCAACACACAGTCTGGTAGGGATACGAGTTAGGGCGCACGAACCCACAAGCTTCGACAAGTTGCCAAACAGAAACAAACTAGTCTTGTGTATGTCCTAAAGGAAGCTCGGAAACGCTCTACCCCATTACTTGCGAGTACCGTCAACTTACCTAGTGTTTATCTATTTACTTTAACCACCTGCTAACGCGGTCGTAACTTCACCACCTCAGTATATTTCGTTCGTCCGAACTACTTCCCGCCTCTTCAATCACTTTACGTATTCAGCAAGCGTGCGCAAGTTGGAGGGTAAAAGAAACAAAACAGTCGTTCAACAAGTTATTAGTGTAGCGGAGTTTGTACGTAATATTTTTCGGTAATGCGCAAGTATTATGTGAGCGAGATTTTTATTCTATTTGCGAGAGAATTTTCCGTAAAGATTTTCTGTGTGAATAGATTAGCGAGCCGGTTAATAATATAAGTCAGAAAATACTGCCCTGATTATATACTTATCTGTAAAGATGTGGTAAAATAATTAGGATAGTTAATTATATATTAGTTTTTAATAAGAATATTGTTCAGTATTATTTAGTGGTTGGGAACCATAAGCTGTTAGTATCTACTAATCCAGGTAATATACCTAACTACAGTCCTCGGTCTTGTCCGAAGTTGTTCGCAGCCGTTTGCTTCTCCTGAGGATTGAAACGACCACCAGCAGTATACACAAGTAAATTGTTTTATTAATAATTGCATTATGGTACAAATATGTAGTTACGGCGACAATTTTATTGTACTGTACAAGATTTACAAATCAAGAAAATGAATAGCACGGTAAGCCATTTTTAATTTACACTCAAATTTATATACTTAAATATTTATACACAAACCAACTCATTATTCATATGAATTCCATTGTCTTCAATTCGTATTTCATTGGGACGTAAGCCTAACTGACGAAACTTGGAAGTGTACTACACTCCTCTGCCTATCTCTTTGGGATTACGCGCGTGATATTACTTTATTTTTTATTACCACTCTCGTACTTTTTCTGATTGTTTGTCATAGTAAAGCACAGCCCAGTACCCACACATTGTTTTTTCGGTAGAATCCAATTAACAGGATATGTTAGCAAATTGAACATTCGAAATCTAACGATATGATTAACCGCATATTACGCGGTTTCGGGTAAAGTTTGTAGTGAAGTATAATCATTCACGATGACTTCGAAGATCTGGAAATTAGTCAAACGAAGGTTTACGAAGAAAACATTCTACCCACATGTACAAAGAGTCTGTGTGTTACGATTACTTTTTAACAATTCCTTTTCAGTAACGGGAATCAACTTTTAAAAATGCTTCCTGCCGGGCGTAATGACACGAAACTTTGTCGGGTAGGCAAAAAATATACTGAACTCCGAACGGGCGGGTCGCCTTAAGTAATTTGGTAGTACACAGCGAGGGAAAAAGTTACAGGGAGCCCGATCTGAATAATAATAATGTGGTTCTGTGATGTCTATATAAATACCAGTGTAGGGACGTTTGTCTCACTGCCGACGTAGAGGCGAGTGGAGGCGACGGAAAATTGAGTAAAAATAGAGCATTCTGTTGTCATTATTATGAAATAAAAATATGAATTAAATAAATATAATATAATGAATACGATAATAATCATTTGAGAATTGCTATTGTTCAAAAACTACAGATTTAAAATACAGACAGACACTGGAGATGTACAATTGATTGACTTAAGATTGCAAGATTGCATGCAAGGTTTAAATGAACTTCCTATTCCATGGTGGGACGTAAACGTAACTGGCTAAACGTGGGAGTGTTCTACACTCTGCCTACCTTTCCGGGAATTATAGTCATGATGTTACATTTATGTTTATTGTAACCTAAACCATCGAACACACTCCATCCGCCGTCGATGCGGCACGCCAAAGCTAACGGGCAATTCGCCGCACGCGTCGGAAAATTACCTCCTTTCAATGGATCTGAGAAAATAACCAGTATTGGATCCAGTCCAAACACCTATTTGCAAAGAAAATCAATTTACGCCCTGATAAATATATAAAAATGAGGACGCTTATATTTCCCTAGTCGACAATAGACGAATGTTATTCAAAGAAACAATTGAAGGTCAACAATACGCGCATCGTTCGTCTCGAATAGGGGTGGGTTATTATTACGAGTTAGTAATGGTTTATTTTTAACGTTCCGCTGCAATACTGGGAGCATTATAGAAGTTTTTAGCTGTTGGTTCAAATTCTATAAAAAGGAACCTATTTAGATGTATAATTTGATAAACAGATTGTTTCATATTGCCTGCAAAGCGGGCTAAGTAGTACTTCTTATTTTTTAATAACTAACTTGAGATATACAACATTAAAAAGAAAACTGCCTCACAGGCGACTCCTTCGAATAACCGTTATTACTATTATTATCATCAAATTTCTCTATTCTGGAATTCGGGATAGATTTAACTTGTTGGTTAGCTTGTAAGCTTCCGACAGTAGACGGAGGCGCCAAATATGAAGAAGGACCGCTATATAGTATTGTGTTGATATTGTTTGGTGAATTAAACTGCTTTTTGGATGTAGGGTGAATAATTGTATAGTCCACACCAGTGACTAAGTCAGTTCGTTGATTAAAGTTTTGAGTTTTGTCATTGTGGTTGGAATCTCTATAGTCATTTATTTTAAGTGCATTGAAAATTTGTTGTTTCTCTCTTTCATTTTCTAATTGATAACCAATTGATGGAAACAGTTCAAATGTTACACGATTTGATAAATCGTTGCTCCGTGTCAATTGTGCGTGTTGTTGATGACCCTGTTGGTTAGTTTGATCGATAGTATTCGTTGCCTGAATATTGTTATTGTTGCTGTCCTGTAATTCCGAGTATAGGTAATAGGATTTGTTTTTCTTGTACGTGAGAAGTTTGTTTTCCTCTAAAGGATGAGGCAACGTACCGATTATTTTGTCTTGTATCTGTGCAGTTATTCCATTATCAGTATTTATGAACTTGTCTACGTAAATGTTTCCGGTATGTTCGTGTGTATTGATTGTAGCTTCTTCCGTACGCTGTAGTGGTTGTCGTGCTGGTGGATAAGGTAATGTTTCAGACGGAATGATTTCTACCTCTGTATTTGACTGTTTTCGAATATTATTGGCATTGTTGTCTTGATTCACATCACGATTTGAGAATTTAGTCGCCAAAGGTTCTGTCACTCTTGCGTAAGATGATTGAATGGCATTTTGAAAATTGTTTATTTGTCTCGTAACCTCTGGAACTGGGAGTTTATATAATTGGCCACTATACAATTGTTGCGAGTTTCCTTGCAGGTTTGCCACAACATTTTTACTATTGGATCTCTGTAGCTGTGATGAATATAACTGTTCAGGTAACTTTTGTTGTGAAAACTGAGTACTTTCTCGATGATTTTGCACCACTGGTTGTTGTAAATTATCTGTTTCATATTTTATGTTATCTCCGAAATAATTGGAGCTTCTAGTCTTTTGAGGTAGGACCAAATTTGCTCGAATTCGGTTGTCGTTGGAAAATTGTGATGATGTGAGCTGTGAGACTTTATTAGTAATGTCATCAATAACTTCATTGTTCAGATTCTGGATTTGTGGTTGCGTAGGTACAGGTGAAATAATGCTTTGTTTAGCAATGTTGCTATATTCTTTAACTGCATTGAGTGAATCTGTCAAAAACGAGTATACTAACGCCTGTGAATTAGAAATATTTAAATTTTTATCCCAAATCAATTTACCAATTGGAATGAGACCAGCACCCTTATTTTCTTCTAAGTTATTGTTAGTAAGCACTAAGTAGTTACTACTTCCTGTACTTAATATTTCTAAATTATCAATGTCATTTTCACTGTCTTTATTAAAAATATATTCTGCAATTGTTTCCGGTATTGTAATTTTTAGTGAGACAGTTCTTTCAATGGTATTTGCTGGTTTAGAAGATTCTTTAAAGAACGGTAAATGAGAAAATTTATTTGAGTTTTCATAATTATATGGATATGTGTCAGCCGGAGGTTCTAAATCTGTAGATAGAGTAGCTACAATTTTTGCACTTCTGCTATTACTTGTAGGTTGCACCGTTAATTTGTTATAATTATAGTTTTCAAATTTTGGAGGTACATTATTAGCAGTTGGATTGACGGCAACTTTATTATTTTCACGATACTGGCTCAACTCGTCACGTGATGCAGTGTTCAGTAACTTATTAGTATCTTTTACTATAGTATTTACGGTTATATCAAGTTTCGCTTTTGATAGTATTTCAGAAAATGTTAAATTATTGTGGTTAGTGTACCTATCGCGATGTTTATTTAATGAATTCGGTGGAGGTTCCTTATGACCATTTCCGGCTGTTGTAAAATCAATAGTAGGAGCAGTTGGCGTTGCTACTATCCTTGCACTATGATAATTAACAGTTTGCGGTGATTGTAAATTAGGGTTTAAATATTGCCGTGATAATTTTATAGAGTCTTCAGAAGGAGGCACGTAGAGAGTGGACGAAGGTTTATAAGTTGTTGGTGCTAGATACAAAAGAGATTGTTTTGAATTTCTTGGGATTTTTGAAGTAGAGTGCAGTTGGCCTGATAATGTGGGCTCTGTTGGTGGTAAGTATAATGAAGGACTATCAACTGTTGTCCTTATTTGTTCGTTTAAAAGTATGGGTCTATTGTAAGTATAAGGTCCTTCTTCTGCTTCGGGACTACTTAGTTCTATGGATGGACTAGTAGTATCAACAAGGATATTTTCTATACGACCATTTAGTGGTCTGTTATAATTGTACGGGGTTGGTTCAATCACCAACCTAGCAGATTTTGACGGTCTCACAATCCATGTTTTAAAAGTTATTCGTGATTTAGGGTTACCTGTACTCGATTTTTGAACAATTCTACTAAATTTCAACGTTTTACCTATTGGCGGAATAATGTTTGAACTTACCAAATTTTGCTTAGCCTCTCTATCCACATAGCCATTCGCAGTTCTAGGAAATTGAGGTACACTATTTGCCCGAACTTGTCCATTTGCATTGCCAATAAATGTCTGATGTTGATTTGTGCTCGTGATCTGATTAGACGGAATAGCGTTATATTGAGATAACTGACGTCGCGATTGATTGCTTTTTACGTTTTGTGAAATATGTTGTGGACCCGGCGTATTTCTTTGATTATGATTGTGTTGCTGACTATACGAAGTTTGTGTTATATGGTTGTTTATATATCCTGCGTTTGTATTACGTGCCAATTGCTCATTACCGGTATGTGATGTCCCTGTCCCTGAAAATCCTTTCTGGACAAGCTTCAGATTTTGGGTTTGTGGTTGTAATACTTGTACATCTCTGGGGTCTGTCGGTGTTATTATATTCGATGACGAAGGTATGTATTGAGAACTGGGTGTCGATGCTGCGAATGTGAGATCTGTTGAATGAAACGAATTCTGCGCAAAGTTTCCTTGTCTCTGTTTAGCAGGAACATATACGTTACTAGGTAAACGCTCTGGTCCTGAAATAAGTGCGCCGTTTGGAAATAATTGTCCCGAAGGTGGCTTGTAATCTTGCATTATAATGAGATTACTCTTCATTATAGCTTTATCATATGGATTTCGCAGAGGGTGCGTCAACATTTTCTTTATATCCTTCATAAGCTGTGGCCCTAATATCAGGTTACCGAATTTGTCTTTATTGTCATTAAATAGCTGTCGAGTTTTATCACAATGAGCGTTCATCCACCAATCACACACTAAAACTTCCTGATTAAATAAAGTTCCATTAGGACATAGAAACGATTGGAATCCGTACGTTGAACCTAGAGTACAGACTCTGAAGACTTGACAGCCAGCTTCGCCATCCGCGTAGTATCCTGAAATTAGAAAGGAACAAATTTCAACAAATCTCTTTTAACAAATATTTTCTACACTGTAATATAATTGGGACTGTTTCAAGGATTTTTTAAATAAGATACAAATTATCCATTTGATACTTGAGGCAAGAACATAGCGAGAAGTTCCAGGAATGACCTATGATGTCAACCGCTTAATTTTTTTAAAATTTTATCTCTCCTGTCAATACAAGCGTAGAAAACTTACTTTGCTTACATATCATGACACTGTTTCTTAGAAAAAGCACATACAATAATTGGGTCGTGATGAAAATACGCAACGTCATTCTACTTAATCCGCTCATGTTAATTAAATACTGGTTATTACTAAAATCATAGCATAGTGCGGGATAATCGTAGTTTTGTTCTAATAGCAAGTTTTGTGAAGATAATTATTCTTTGATAGTTAACCCAAATCGTCCAATTGGCTAAAATATTTATTACCTGGACTTTTCCCTGAACAAGAAAAAGACGTTCTAGGGATGGCGTTTAGCGTGGGATAATCGGTTCCTGGTCTGCCTGGGACCGCCAATCTGATATCCCAGCCATGGCCATTGTCGTATTCCGGTCTTCTAGCGTTCTGCTGCTGGGAATACACCATTTTGGTGAAATATACTGAAAACAGTTGAAAATGTTTTTGAAGTAAATATTTTTAGTATACGGTACAGTTTAATAATACGAGTACTTCTTTTTAAGGGTCTTTATACAAAATACCGGCCGTATTATAATCGTTCTACATAATTACATTTTATGACATTCTTCGTCGAGGATCATCATCAATTTTAGCCGATTGCTGAAAAAACCGGATTTGGACCACACAGTACAACTACCTGCACTGCCTACGCTGCGGCCTGGTAGACAAATGATTTAGCTGTAATCGCGGTTTAGCGTAATACTGCAATGAGCCTGTCGCCAGAGCCTCGTCTGTTGTATAGCAGAGTAAACTATGCGCAGGTGAGATTGATTGGGACTTTTGACGTGGAGCTTCTTATATACCTCTCAGACTCCATCACAACTACCCTATCTCGTTATTTCTTATCATATTCTAATCATATATACCTACTACCTCGTTGGTCGTTTTCGCTGCAAGTGCGACTGCCGATTGAAAGGTTCTGGTTTCAATTCTCCGGGTTGGGCACTATAATATTTTTCTAATTCAGATTTTCTACTAGTGGCTCGGAGTCTGGATATATGCCCGATGTAAGGCACGGTGCACACTCACCACTTAATATAACGACGTTACGTGCACGTCTTGTGGTTCCGCAATCGTAATTATCTCGTGATACAGGTACTGATGAATTAGCTGACATAATGTTTAACTATACCTAACAGCGCTTACGTTCTCATACAATTGTCTGCGGAGACAATTTCCTCCACAATGCTGTGTGTATTGCAAACACTAATACATGCTATGACGGCAATTCTCATTGTTTTTGTCACTGACAGTAATGAGGGGTAAAAACGAATCAACGACCCAAATGTTTGACGTCTCACGTTAAGTCTATGTTTGATTTGTTTCATGTGCTACATAGAAATATATTCTTAATAGAAAATAGTTATAATAAATGGTATTAAGAGACGAATCGTTTCTTACAATAAGCTTTAGTAGTGTTGGTCCCTCAAGAGACGGATACAATTATTGCTAAATTCTACTAAGTACCTACTACTAAGCATATCGCTGATGAGGAATATGGGTAATGTATGGTGGTGGCCATGGAATCTTCTGTCCCTAAATGTTACTAAAATGAAGACATTTCCTTACAGCAATAATATATTATTAACATTTTAGAATACACATTCATAATTGTATTAGGCTCGTCTTACATGGCCCTAAAAAGTGGACCAATTGCATGGTCAATCTCTTTGGTGCTCTTCAAGAGTCGACATACTCGGATAGACTCGAGGATGCCTTTAACCAACCTAGCTTTAGTACCAGTATTTCACATCATTTAATTAACTTGATCGCAACCTTATTAGGTAATTGTGTAAAAAAATATCATATCTCTAATTTACCTAAAGAAGTAGGCAGAGGAGTATAGATTAGTCTGGCGATTCACTTCTAATGTTATTCGTCTTGCAATCGAATAGCGGTTGAGAACATTGCCATACGCAGGGTAAAAATCCAGACGCCGATCTACTACTAGGAATTCCAAGTCGCAAAACCCCAACATTACATGGAAATTGCACCCAGGTCCTCCCGATTAGCAATCGCGCTGGCAACCATTAGTCAAACGACCCAGTCGAGTCCATTTTATATGGTAGTAATAAATCTTCTCCAATCTCCATTCAAGCTGATAACGAAAAATATCCACGAATAACATAAAATCTATTCACAGTATAAGTCGATGAACCGTACCGAATATTCGTGAATAGAATTATCGTAAATTTTCCAAAGCCGCGTGCCATACACAAACATTAGATAATGCACTTCATACATATGTATGTAGATGTAATCTTATCAGAGCATCCAACACTTATGTAATCCCCCTTTGGTGGTCCACACGTGTGAAAAGGTCATCAATGTCTGCTTCTTTAATTTATGTTCTTCATATATAACAGACAGATACTGGATGCGGCAAGCCGAAGACAGGGTGCGATGGCGCTCTTTATATATATATCTCTCACATATATTTATATATATACCTACAACCATTATTTCTTTTATAGTCAGTATGTCTTTGTGTCTATCGCGCCAACGGCAGTGAATCTCATGTGCAATTATTATAAAGTAACGACATATACAAATCATATTTTAAACAACGAACCACCTTTCACGATAGATTTTGATAGAACGCGCCCCTAAATAGCATATAACTGACTCTTTGATCGTATTCGTTTCATACCAAATTGATATTACCAACGATTCCCTTTCAAATCGCTTCCGGTGGTTGGACCGGAGATACCTAAATCTTAGTCTCTTGATGCGGGTGGTTATCGTTCGTTAACTGGACCGCTACATTTATACGATAAGATTCGCGTCTTGTTCAACAGGGCAGTGTTCAATAAAACGGAAAAGGTTGTCGGGTCCGCACGCAAAGGACTCTGGGTTTGATTTTGACGTCCGTCCGGGCAGGACGTCTGTACAATGAATTTGAATATCAGTGTCACGTGAAAAGCTGATAATCTTTCAGTTGGCTCACTCTATCGTAAGGACTGGCTGGATTCTTAACTAATTAATTATTGCTTGTTTCTCTGCCTCGTTGAGCTAGTAGTTGTAAGCACAAATGATGAGCATGAAGCCCTAGACTTGCTACCCGGGTCGCGTACTACCCGGAAGAGTGTTATTGGGTTTTTCTACCGATTCCCAGTTGTAGCACGGAGTCTGTACTCGTGCCAGATGTATCGCAATAAGCTCACCCTCTGTTACTTGGGACGTGCCGCTTTTGGTTTCTTTAATACGTTTCACTACCTATTATATTTATCAATAGTTTAGTCAAAGTGGTCCATATTTATCATAATGTGACGTGTTGACAAATCGTCCATAGTATTTGCCCAAAACAGTCGGGCTGTTATCTAAGCGGTCGTCGCCGTTTCATTTCCATATCGCGATGTATATTTCACTTTCATCTTGACACGCGGCCAGTAACGAATAGATTAGAACAAAATTCTGACGAATATTTTTCATTTGTCTTAATGTTTTTTTTCGTAAGACGGATCATTTAAGCATTCATCTCGTCGCATATGTACATATGTCGGGGCGTGATATTCGTTGAGGCGGAGTCGATTAATCAGCAAGTACCTATTGAATCGTAGCCAAGTTTGATTCTCGGTAGTGGCAATAGATATTTTTATGGTATTCACTGGTATAAAGAAAGGCGTGTTGTGTTAATTGTTTGAGGTGGATAACCCCGATAATTGTACCCAACTGGTTAATTATGTATTGATTTTAAGGCTACAAAAAAAACATAGCATTATCACTAAATTACTTTAGAAACAAATCGTATAATATTTTGTACTTTTGTATTTTGACTGCCTCGTTGGTCGTGTTGGTTGCAAGTGCGACTAACGATCGGGAGGTCCCGGATTCGATTCCCGGGTCGAAAACTACAAAAACTTTCTAATTTAAATTATCTAGTAGTGGTTCGGAGTCTGGATATGTGCCCGATGCATGGCTATAGGCTCACCACCTATTCCATAATGGGACGTA
>DWTO01004499.1:0-11487 GCA_018244755.1 Jemadia pseudognetus
CCTGGAGTTCCGGGTTGACCTGGTTGTCCTGGTTTTCCTGGATGTCCAGGGCCTCCTGGCTGTCCTGGCTGTCCAGGATGTCCTGGCTGTCCTGGCTGTCCGGGATATCCTGGTTGTCCTGCGCAAGCATATAATAATTGATTGAGTTTAACGTTAACCAAAGTATAATTCCATAACACAAAGTGAGTATTCTTATGTTTAACCGTACAACCCTAAAGTTAGGAGTACGCGAATCATATAAACAAAAAACGAGCGTCTTAGATCTCACTGAATACTTTCATGAAAACACAAGTGGAGTATTTTCTATGTGCGATCTGGTGTACACAAGACGCCTTAAATTTTTTTAATACACACGTATTTTTTAACATTGAATAACCTGGTTGAACGGGTCCTCCTTGTTGACCTGGGTATCCTGGCTGTCCTGGAGTTGCGGGTTGTCCTGGTTGTCCTGGGTATCCTGGCTGTCCTGGAGTTCCGGGTTGACCTGGTTGTCCTGGTTGTCCTGGGCTACCTGGCTGTCCTGGTTGTCCTGGCTGTCCCGACGATCCTGGCTGACCGGGATATCCTGGTTGTCCTGCGCAAGCAAATGGTAATTGATTGAGTGTAGTATTAATTAAAGTAACAATCCACAACAACATCTGAGTATTCTTATGTTTAACCGTACAACCCTAAAGTTAGGAGTACGCGAATCATATTAACAAAAAACGAGCGCGTTAGATCTCACTGAATACCTTTATGAAAACAAAAGTGGAGTGTTTGTTCAATGTGCGTTATAGTGTAAAAATGAGAACTTTGTTTAAAATATTATAATGTTTTTATATCAAATTACCTGGTTGAACAGGCCCTCCTTGTTGACCTGGGTATCCCGACTGTCCTGGAGAGCCGGGTTGACCTGGTTGTCCTGGGTATCCTGGCTGTCCTGGAGTTCCGGGTTGACCTGGTTGTCCTGGGTATCCTGGCTGTCCTGGAGTTCCGGGTTGACCTGGTTGTCCTGGTTTTCCTGGATGTCCAGGGCCTCCTGGCTGTCCTGGCTGTCCAGGGTGTCCTGGCTGTCCTTGCTGTCCGGGATATCCTGGTTGTCCTGCACAAGCAAATAATAATTGATTGAGTTTAACGTTAACCAAAGTATAGTTCCATAACACAAAGTGAGTATTTTTATTTTTAACCATAGACCCCTAAAGTTAGGAGTATGCGAATCATATAAACAAAAAACGAGCACCTTAGATCTCACTGAATACTTTCATGAAAACAAAAGTGGAGTATGTTCAATGTGCGATCTGGTGTAGACAAGACAGCGTAGAAAATTTTAATACATGAGTATTTTTTAAAATTAAATAACCTGGTTGAACGGGCCCTCCTTGTTGACCTGGGTATCCCGGCTGTCCTGGAGTGCCGGGTTGACCTGGTTGTCCTGGGTATCCTGGCTGTCCTGGAGTTCCGGGTTGACCTGGTTGTCCTGGATATCCTGGCTGTCCTGGAGTTCCGGGTTGACCTGGTTGTCCTGGTTTTCCTGGATGTCCTGGAGTTACGGGTTGACCTGGTTGTCCTGGGTATCCTGGCTGTCCTGGAGGTCCGGGTTGTCCTGGGCTACCCGGCTGTCCGGGTTGTCCTGGCTGTCCAGGGTACCCTGACTGTCCAGGGTATTCTGTCTGTCCTGGCTGTCCGGGATATCCTGGTTGTCCTGCACAAGCAAACAATAATGGATTATGTGTAACGTTAATTAAAGTATTCGAAAATGTAAATTAGTAAATGGGTTCGATTCCCGGGTCGGGCACTATAGAATTTTTCTAATTTAGATTTTCTAGTAGTGGCTCGAAGTTTAGATTTGTGCCCGGTGCATGGAAATAGGCTCACCACCTATTCCATAGTGGGACGTAAACGTAACCGGTGAATTATGGGAGTGTTCTACATTCCTCTGCCTACTTCTTCGGGGATAACAGGCGTGATGTTACGTTGTTAATTAAAGTATAGTTCCATAACACAAACTGAGTATTCTTATTTTTAACCATAGACCACTAAAGTTAGGAGTACGCGAATCATATAAAGAAAAAACGAGTACGTTAGATCTCACTGAATACTTTCTGAAAACAAAAATGGAGTATGTTCAATGTGTGATCTGTTGTAAACAAGAAAACTTTTAATACATAAGAATTTTTTTAATATTAAATTACCTGGCTGAACGGGCCCTCCTGATGATATTTGATTTGATGTTCAACAGAATTAATTAAAACTTAAAAATCGTCGAAACGTTGCAGATAGATCGAGTACCTACTTCATTATTTTGGTTAGGAATATATTTTGGATAATATCATTAGGCTAACCTTGACTTCCAGGTTTTGTTGGGTAGTATTCACCAGTTCCTGTTGAGCTTTCAGGACCACCAGGACCGCCGGGACCGCCTGGTCCTCCTGGTCCCCCAGGGCCTCCTATAATGCAAATGAAATGAACAAACCTTAGTTAACGGCAATGTCGCGTTTAATGAATATCCCCTTGGTTCAAAAAGCAAATAAACTAAGCCAGCATGGGATCGGAAGAGAAACATCTGACCCAGGCCAGTTCCGACGTAGGTACGTGGAATATCGGTTGGCTAATAGTTCTTGCAACTAGCAACCAGTAGCAACAGTCAACCAAACGTGTGTTATAGATCTGATTTCTTAGTACTCTACGATAGCTTTTAAATACTATAAGTCTAAATTATTCTCCTACGAAAGGCGAAATTTAGGCGAAACTTTTGAGTTTGTAAATTGAAGACACAAGAATTCCAATTTGTTTCTGTGAATTTTTTTTATTTAGTGCTCCATTATTCCTCTTGCTTTTTATTTAGTATTCCATTATTCATCAATAGTCTATGATTGTTTAAGCAGGTCCACAAAAGGAAACCTCATTTATTTGGTTACAGGACTACTAACCTAATCTTAGAAAGCCTGGTGACAATGCCTGATAATGCTGCGATATGAAATGCTGTCATGTTATTTGTCGGTAATTTTAAACAGCTTTAATAGTTTCTACTTAGGTTCAACGCTTCACAGAGTATTCTTTGCAAACATTAGTGTCGAGTGTAAAATAAAGTACCTGGGCCACCCGGAGATCCAGGCGAGCCAGGTGTGCCTGGAGTACCAGGGTAATATCCACCGAAACCGCTGGGTCCTCCGGGACCACTGGGTCCTCCGGGACCATTCGGTCCTCCGGGTCCACTCGGTCCTCCGGGTCCACTCGGTCCTCCGGGTCCACTCGGTCCTCCGGGTCCACTCGGTCCTCCTGTTAAAAGGAGAGATACCGATGAAAATATTAGAAATGATTTAATCGTTATAGATTGTGCATACAATACAATTATTTATTTATTAATTTATTATTTATTCTTTAAAAACAATATAAAAAGTTCATGTTACAGCATGCGGCGATTTCTCCTGCTGTCGTTATGGTTGCATTTGCAGTTGCAGTAGATGAACTCACCAGGTCCTCCAGGGTAGTATCCACCACCTGTGCCTGACCCAGGGCTTCCAGGGCCACCAGGACCACCAGGACCACCAGGCCCTCCTGGCGTATCAGGCGTTCCTGGTGTTCCAGGGGAACCCGGCGATCCGGGGTAGTTACCTTGCCCTATAATTAAACATTATCAACTTTAGGAGAAAAATTTATTTCATTTTTTGTTTTGTTTATTATGTTTGTTTATTTAAGTCGCTACTTGCGCGTACTGTAACTTATACCCATGTTTTCAACGTGGAGCTGACAATCTGCAAATTGTTTTTTAAACCTCTAAGCTACAAGCTAAAAAAATATCTTACATGATCCTCCAGAGCCCGGGCCGTTGGGTCCACTCGGTCCTCCTAAAATGAAGCGAATTTTCTCAATAAAACATCACGAAAGCTGTTCTGTTTCATTATAAACAGTACTGGTAGCACACGATTAAGTGTGTATATTGTTCAACCCAGTTATGCCCTACAACTGTTGATTTACATTAACTGATTCAAAGTCCCGTTCAGCAGTGATATTATAATTACATAAGGAACCGCCAAAAAGAAAAAAATATATAACCAAAAATGGTTTTAGAATAAGCCTTAATAATTAGTAAATTAGGGATATAATATGGGTATTAATTTACCTGGATAGTATCCACCGCCGGAACCGGGAGAGCCAGGGCCACCGGGACTGCCGGGTCCGCCAGGGCCGCCGGGTCCGCCGGGTCCGCCGGGTCCTCCTGGGGTGCCTGGAGAGCCAGGGCTGCCTGGAGTTCCGGATGAACCGCTTTGCCCTGTTTTCAAATGAATAATTTGAAAATCATTTAAATTAAAATACCTAGAATTTTTATTACATTAGCGATCGTGTCTATATTATGTATTTATTTATCTTTCATTGCAATTTACAAAATGGCCTACTTAATGCCAATTGGAATTTTCTACCAGGCTATCCAGATGACGATGAAAAGTTAGATATGACGATGAAAAGATATATTTCACGTTAAGTTAATATAAAAAAAACTAAAAACTAAGAAAATCATAAATATACATACTTGAAAATTAGTTTAATCTCATTTATTTAGCACAATAGTAAGCTTGTCAATTTGCCGCGTAGGCGCAGACAGTCCCGAGTTCGATTGCCGGCCGTGCAGACTTTAAATATCGTAATCAGCTGACATGATTAACAGTTTACGTCTATAACATTGTTAACATAAATTTCCTGAGGCATGCTTACTAACCGTAGGTATATAAGAAATAATGAGGACTAAATGTGTATTTACAAAATAAATTATTACACTTACATGGTCCACCACCAGATCCCCCAGGTCCATTAGGCCCGCCGGATCCACTAGGCCCGCCGGATCCACTAGGCCCACCTGAAAATGGTTGATGGTTAACGTTACTTTTCATAAATTGTATGCTAGAGAGGTAACTTTAAGGGTACAAAATCATTAATACGCTCTATAATGCATACGCAATCAATTTGTTGCTAAACAGTATCGTTCCTGTTAACGGCAAACAAAAGACTTATCATAAATACAATATATGTAAAAAAAGTAACATCACGCTTGTAATCCGTGAAGAGGTAGGTTTACAGGAATGTAGTACACTCCCACGTTCCACCAGTTACGTTTACGTCCTACTATGGAATAGGTGGTGAGCCTATTGTCATGCGACGGGCACATATCCATACTCCGAGCCACTACTAGATAATCTAAATGTCTAAATAAGTGCCCGACTCGGGATTTGAATCCAGGACCTCCCGATCGGCAGTCACGCTTGTAACTAACACGAGGCAGTTATATAATAATATGTCTAATAAAAAAACCTAGTTTCACAGTGTTTAGTAGTTCCGCTAAAATAATAAGCACTATTGCATGTGTATAATATACCTACATATTTTATGACGTCATTAACTCACTATCATTAAGCGCTTTTCGAATTATTCAGTGACCATCAAAAACTATTGCCGTTTAAAAAGGTAACGTGTATTATTTTTGGAAATCATTGAAATAAAAAGCTTCATTAATTTGAAATAAAAATAGGGGCGTACTAACAACGTTATATAAGAGCGTGCATATAAGTATATACAGTACTTAAGTAATTAACATACTTGGATAGTAGCCCCCAGAGCCGGAGCCCGGGCTGCCCGGTCCGCCCGGCCCGCCTGGTCCACCGGGACCGCCGGGACCGCCCGGACCACCGGGACCGCCCGGAGAGCCAGGAGTCCCTGGCGTACCAGGTGACCCGGGGTAGCCTTGCCCTGAAATAATAAAAAAGGTAAACAGAGCCCCGTTAGAAAATTTGATTACTAAATAAAAAGTATCGAGTTGTTTATCAATATTAACATATATTAATACTATGGTCCTTGTATCTTTTGCATGATATATTTTTTATATTAATAAAAATATAAAAAGGAATCAATTTAATTTAGTTACACTTCTTTTTATTGTTGAGTGTTAATATGTGTTGCGAAAACGTAAACTCTGTATCATTCATTGTAATCATTCGTTGGTTGGTTGGTTGTAATCAACTGTTGGATACATATTTTCCCTCAATATCAATGAAATAATAAGATTGTAGTTTGCCACGTTTATGGGCAAAGTTGAGGGCAAGAGACCATGAGGACGGAACTCAATGAGATGGTCGGACCAAGTATATACCTAATAACACCTATACTAAGTAATAGCTATAATAAGTATATACCTAGTAACACCTAAAGATACCTGTTAGCGTGACAATTCACTGACCTACTCACTGACGGAAACAAATGGAAAGCGACCATCAACGAAATCTGGCGTCGGAGTCATGATCCTCAGCATCGAGGGAACAATTGAAGAGAGAAAGAAACATTGACACTTATTTTACCTCATATTTGATATATGAGTAGGTAGGTACTAATAATAATTTTTCATACGTATACTTTTAATTTCGTTCACAAATCTCAAGCCAACACATCAACAAGATCTATGACCTACGGTTAGATAAATACGTTAGAGTTAGGTTATAATAATAAATGCACTAAGCGCTTACAGTATACATATATTTAAAAATGTCTCTTTGCTTTGGTTTTTTATTTGTAAGAAAGTTACTTACATGTACCACCAGGTCCGGATGGTCCACCTGGTCCGTTAGGTCCACTTGGGCCGCTAGGTCCACCGGGTCCGTTAGGTCCACCTGGGCCGCTAGGTCCTCCGGGTCCGTTAGGTCCACCAGGCCCGCTAGGTCCACCTGGACCGCTGCCGGAACCTTAGGAGTACACATTAACATTACTCTTTTTTCACACACACAAAGGACTGACATATGATACTCGGTATTGAATGTGTGTTAACAATTGTTTAATAGTCAATGATGACTTCTATTTAAGTAGTTGGTTGAAAGAATATTAACGTGCCATAATTATCGCTTGCGGGATCGTATCATAAAATATCCGAAAAAAAAATTATTTACCTGTTCCTGGGTAATAGCCAGGGCCGCCAGGGCCGCCCGGTCCTCCAGGGCCACCTGGGGACCCAGGTGTGCCAGGAGATCCGGGTGTGCCAGGAGATCCGGGCGTGCCAGGAGATCCGGGCGTGCCCGGAGTGCCTGGGGTACCAGCAGATCCAGGATAACCAGGATAATAACCGCCTTGTCCTACAAAATAATTCAAGCATTATTAATTGACTGGTCCGTTGGTGTATTGGTTAGCGAACCTGACTGCTGCGCCGGGGGTCGTGGTTTCGATTCCCATCCAGAATAAATATTTGTAATGAGCACAAGTATTTATTCTGTCTCTGGGTGTAAAAATAAAGCAAAATATCTATATAAGTATATACATATTTACTACACGTGGAAGGAAGTGTCAAAAAAATTTACATTTTAGTCATTAGTATCGGTTTATCAGCATGCTATTAATTAACATATTTTTGGCTTATATTGCAATTGATAAAATACGAAAACTCATAAATTAGAAAAAATGTCATTGATGAATTCGAATACGTTAATGAAGATGTCCGTGTCTGATGAAAAGGGTACACCGTCTTTGACAGACGTTAATTGGATTGGAGCACGTATAATTATACCAATTTACAACCAGGCCTTTAAAATATGTTAGTTGAATCTGTCGGTAGCTTTTACATATACCTACAATACATAGCTTTACAAGTAGTTATTGATCTCTTAATTTCGCAATTAGGCATGTTCTATTCTGTAATATATATTCTTAGTAATTATAGAATAATTACCGGTTCCGACTACGACATTTTGCTGGTTGCTGGTTTGACTTGAACTATCGGTGGGAGGGCGCGGTGGACGGGTGGGTTTTGGGGGAGGCCTCGGTGGAATACCACCTGGAGTCCTGCCACAACCTTTGGGGAAGTATAGCTGGTCCCACGGCAGAGTTTGGCCCGGCACGTTAGATGCTACTTCGTTTCCTGCACTGTAATACAAAATAATATAGAAATTTTTAGTTTTAAATCGAATTATAGTCTGTGTTTATATCTATTTACTAAATCTTTTTATTCTATGAATATAATGCCCATACAATTATCCATGTCAGTGTAGTCTTACGACACAGTTTTAAGTTTAGTGGGTCAAAATAACATTATTGAAGCCGAATATCCGGTCTGGTTACGTACTATGGTATCAAGAATATTCAGGAAGCCTCACTTATATGGTTTATTTTCATAGTGTAGACACAGGCAACACTAAACAAATCAAGTTTAATGTTATAAAGGTGCATAAGGTTCTATTAAATATGTATTATCCATTAAGGACATGTCTTAAAATTAGGTTGTATGGTATGTAAGGACCGAGCTATTTGGCACTCGGTGCTCTCTGTCTACCCCACAAGGGACCTGGCGTGAGGTTATGTATGTATGTATGTATGTATGTATTAAAATTAACATCCGACCAGTGGTAGACAACAATGTCATTTATTGCAGTTTTAAATTAGTGCGTATTGAGGTTCCTACACCAATAGTATATACTAAACCTTTACTCTGTTCTAGTTTTTCACAAAAAAGTAACGAATGCACTAATGATGTGAACGTAAGCGATGTATGTTTAATTGAATTTAATGTATTTTTAACATAAATTGAAAATTTATGCACTTATTTTTTATATAAAGTTTAGGCATGGAAAAACTCACATTTCTCCTCGCGTGCAATATCTTTAAAAAGGGGTGCAAAGATTTCGTATAGCTTACTTTTCATCATCTCCGTTAGTTTCGTCGGGGAAGACTTCTACAGGTTTTTCGGGTTCAACGACTCTGTAGCCGTGACTGTCAGCAACGTAGTGGGTGGCTCGTAGGTAGCCATCGGGGTCAACGTAACCGTAACAGCCGTAAGTCACGCCGTCAGGCCCGCGGTTCTCGTGATGGAACTGACCGTTCGGACCCACGTCGTAACCGAAGCCGTATGAACCTAAAATAATAATAATTGAAGCATTTTTTCTATAAAATCAACATTTGACTCACCATTACATTATTTACCAATGATATTCTTATTATAATTTATCAAAATTATTACATGCGAGTAATTAAAAAAGAAAGAAAACTTATATTACTTTATTTATAACATTACATTATTTTAACATTACATTATTTTAACATTACATTATTTTAACATTACATTATTTTAACATTACATTATTTAAAGTAAGCAGTTTATTCAGCGAACTATGTATTAAACGGAATGGCAACTAAATTTGTAAACCCGTAATACACTGTTGATCGCTGATACGCTTGGCGCCTTCGAAAGGGTAGGAGAAATAGTTACTTAAGACGTGATGCTACGCAAATAAGTGGTTATGAGCTCGTCTATTGAAATCAGCGGAAATCGTAGAGAAATTCTAATGGATTCCAATTTATAATGACATTATGTTAATTATATACAAAGCCAGCGAATATAAATGAAACGAATACAAAAAAAACAGTTATCTGTTAAAAACATTTCTATGTTATTGCTGTTTGCGAATAGACTATGTTTATATTCAACACAAAATCTTTGAACTTTGTATTTTGGGTTACCAATTTTTTTTTAAAGGTCTTACACAGTAACGAATCTCCTAGTATAGGTAAAGTTATTATATTAAATAAGTATCTATATTACGAGGTACGTTAAAAGGAACTAAATGAACTCAAACAAGAGAGGTTTACTAATTGCCACTGAATAGTTCCGGCATCGACCTCGGCCTTTAACATTCGACCCTTATTACCAAAATAATAATGTATTAAAAATATCACATCAACAAACTACGTACCTAATGGAATATAACTTAAATGAACTTTAATTCTGTAATTTACAACTAAACGTAACATCACGCCTGTAATCGCTGTAGAGATGAGCAGAGGACCATAGTACACTTTCACGTTTCGCCAGTTTCGTTTTGCGTCCGACTGAGATAAGTGGTTAGTCTATTACCATGCACCATGAAAATCTAAGTTAGAAAAATCCAATAGTGCTCCACCTGGTATTTGAACCAAGGACCTCTCGACCGGCAGTCGCGCTTGCAAACAAAACGATCAACGAGGCAGTACAAGTATTTTACAATAATGCATTTTTCGTCAACTGGCCCATTAAGAGCTTTAATGATTAAAACAAACCAAATGACTCGAAATACGAGCAATTTACTAATAACCTTTGGAGAGGACTATCATCTGTTTTGTAGATTCATCATCAGGTCAATCCGATGGAACCAAGTTATTGTAATGTCATCGTTTCGTTATACGTGCGCCAAATTTGAAATAACTGGGACGTTTGGAAATAGGCCAAAATTCAATTCAAAAATTCTTATTACTTTCATATATTAGATAGTTATATAAGAGAATCGAACACAAGTATGTTAATAAAATTCAGAAGTATTTGATTTTATGTGAACGTAGAGGATAACACAGTAATGTTAATAATAATTAATGAAGGAAATAATAAAAAATAATTAAATAATAAAACTAACTACTGATGTAGAGATCACTCATACTTGTAACACGGTTGTTCGCACGACCGCGATCGGCACTTAGGTGCGATATCGACAGCAGTAAACTTTTAAGAGCGCCTTTGTGCTTTTTAACTGAGCCCTCCAACAATCTGCTCTGGTGTTGCTTTAGCATGGAGCAGTGTGGTCCAGTGATCAGTAGACTGAGGTAAATGAAGTTGGGGCTAACTGCTGTTAATTTCTTGTATAATAGGAGTTGTAAACTGCGTACCCAACGCAGCAGAGTTTTTATAACAGACATCGTGTTACATTTTTAGATGTAAGAGTAATGCTTGAAACGTTGTTGTCAAATTTTACTATAATAGTTCTTTGCTATATAAATTATTATTTTAACTAGAACCTAAAATATATATATTTTTCTTTTGTTGTATTTCACTAAAAGTGTATTTCGGCGTTTTGAGCCGGGAGGTGTCAATATAACGTGTAGTGTAGAGCATTCACGGAGTGCACAATGCTGTCTCCTTGATTCAATTCACCGAAGCTTGATGTGGCACGGCACACCTTTATGGAAATGTACGAGGAAGTCTCAAAGTCGCTACGTAACCAGGTTAAAGGTTAAAGTAGCTTTATAGGTAATAATTTATTTTTTTATTAGCACAATGACCTTTATAATGTGGTCATCCGCCCTGGGTCACTATTTCAAATTTCACCCACGCATTACTTTAAATCGCGTCACTATCTTGGTGAAAATCGAATGACTATCGTAACGTTTTTGTCCATTATATAAGAAGTCTATTATAAATTTTAGTTAGTTGTAAATTTTCGTTAATTTGGTAATACGTTAAATCTTACTAAATATTTTCCCTTTTTTTCCCTTATATGTTCGGCGTTGTTGTACAGTTAAATAAAACTAATTATTATAGTCAATACTCAGTATCAACTCGGATATATATGAATGTGTATTGAGATGTATAATATCTTTAAAATATTCATTTGTAAAACTGACAAGGCCGAAGAAAAAATAGTCTTAAATTGTCTAACGCCAGGTTGGTGATCCGTGTTCCAATGTTTTATTTACCTAACATCACGCCTGTAAACCCCGAAGACTTAGGCAGAG
>DWTO01004500.1:0-11487 GCA_018244755.1 Jemadia pseudognetus
CACCTATTCCATATTGGGACGTAAACGTAACTGGTGAATTGTGGGAGTGTTCTACACTCTTCTGCCTACCTCTTCGGGGAAAACAGGCGTGATGTTACGTATTATATACAGTTAATATTGTCAAAGTAAAGAGTCATGTGCATTTATCTATCTCAAGCGATGAGACGTATCTACGCGACTTCTGTAATCTTTGTTATCGTTACTCCGCAGATGAATCTGGTATTATTTAACGAAGGAAAATTTTGTTCTCCCCCACGAAATTAAAGGTTATCTTTATCTTGAAGACAAACGCAACACTGAGTGATTATTTATAAACATGGAATAAATTAAAACATATTCGTACATGTGTGTAATTGAAATATATAGAATCGATTAAGCGATAAAATTTATTGTTTACGGGTATTTTAATCCATTTTATGTTCTTCGTAATAGGATAAGACGCAGAATATCCCTACAAAAGACAATCGAAAAAAAAGACAAAAATATACGAAAGACAAAGAACTCAAATATATGTATTTTGAAAGTAAATTAAAGAAAATAATACAGTAAAACCTGTACATATAGGTAAACGTATTAGCACGTTAATTTCTGTTGGCGGAGACAAAAATGTCTTCCACTGGCAACAGTCCTGACACGCGTTTTAAGCCTCTTCTATTTGGATTAAATATTTATAGGAATTTCGGAGCTATAAGTTAGTAGCCATGCATGATAATATTATCATTTTTATCTGCTGACGTCACGTGTACGTAATTATCGGACATGCAAATATGAACGGTTTCAAGTGTTCGCCCGAATTACTGTTCCAATATTGTCGCGGTCGGCGCAGTCATTGTTCACTGCGGACGTAAACGTATAATTAGTAATACTCGATGATTTATGTTACAGTTTGTGTTTGTGCAAATTGAGGTGCCCGTGCCTCCGTTCGGCGAGCGTTAATGGGCAGTTGTCATGAATATTTTCATGTTTCGGGGGCATGTTGCTCGAGTAGAAATCATTAGTGTTAGTTAATGTTCTTTGAAATTAAACACACCTGACTGCTAAGGAATACTACATATTTATCTAAGACATAGGTCCTCAAACTTATTTCGACTACTCAGTCTACTGTCTACTTTGCCAGTCAATTACTTGTTGCCGCGTCCCAAAATTCCCTTTTCTTAATAGGTATACTTAGTGCATTAACCGGGTATAATCATTGATTAAAATTAAAACTAACATCTATACTAATATTCAATTGACGTGTTTCCGTGTGTGTTCCCAGAGCGGCGGAATGCGGGCAGTCGGCGCGCTCGTACGCGGGCAGCGAAGCGGGCGCTGCGGGCGCCGCGGTGGCCGTGTTCGAGGAGGCGGCGCGGCTGCGCGGCGACCACGACGAGCTGGACATCGTGCTGCCGCACTTCCAGCGCGTCGCCATCAGCGGGGAGGACACCTCGGGGGTACGGCAGTGTACTCGTCGACCTAAATGTATGACGGCGATTCAATATGTACTGGCTTCGCTGACATGTGATTTAGCGGGATGGTCTAATTAGTTTCGGACCTATAAAAATTTCTTCTTCATGAGATCCCGCAGATCGTTGCGAGGTCGCGACGAAGACATTCTTGTTTTAAGCCGGTACATATTTGATTATGTACATAAATACTCAAGAAACATGTAACAGTAAAACGTATGAGAGTATGATTGTTTCTGTCTAACTTTAAAGAAATAATATAAACGTCTTATAAATTGTGCATCTGCACCAGGTGCCGTTAGAGGACTTGCAGCAAGCGTCGTCCTACCTCGTCCAAGCGTTGGAGATCCGGAAGCGGTACATGGAGATGTCCAGTCAGAGCTTCGCCAATATCACGGCGCGATTCGTACGGAGCATGGATTCTGAGTCCGCTGGAAATCACATCCCGAGCGCCAAAGCAACTAAAAGTGATATTGCTGGTACGAATCTCCATCAGAATTCCATCAAGAGATAAGAAAGATTCATTTGCTTTGAAACAATTCTTCAAGACTTGTGAAGAATTAAATGTTTCACTAGTCCGGGTCTTCCTAACTCTTCAAAGTTTCCAATTGTCGTATGTTATATCAGGTTGTGTTTAATTTTTATCTACTTATACAATGCTATTTAGAGTGCGTATTTATTGTCAGTGCTAGAATTCTACGATATTCAGCATCAACGTTATCTTCTCTCGATATATTAGTCTTTTAATCTCCGTCAGACCATATAGTCCATCCGCCATTCCGCGACAAGGATCCGTGGGAGGGTCCAACGCCAGAACCTAAAGGCTACACCATAAGGCCGGACTGCGGCGTGTTCAACCTTTACCGGCAAGCAGAAGACGGCTCGGAGGAAAAGGTACCCTATGAGTGCATAACCCTGGCGCAGTACATTCAGGACAAGAACACCATGTGCAGTATGATCGCTGACGGGCCGCTGTAAGTAAACATTATTTACTACATTTACCCCCTTATAATTAACCTCACAAGTACAGATATCATGTCCTCACAAGTACAGATATCATGTGATTTTTGTTTCTGACTGAGTCGGGCTGATCGCGACCTTTTATGTCCCACTGACAAGCATTGGTCTTTCCCGCGACTGCTGCATGTGCCGGTACGATAAATTAAATTCATTGAATTGGTTATGTTCAGGAAATCGTTTTGCTACCGCCGGCTGAGCTACCTGTCCTCGAAGTTCCAGCTACACGTCCTGCTGAATGAGCTGCGGGAACTTGCTTCCCAAAAAGCGGTTCCGCACAGAGATTTCTACAACATAAGGTGGGAAGAGTTGATACGAGTCCTTCTTGGAGAGAGTGGCTTACTCCATTTGTCTTTTATGAAACTAACGATCAAACAACGCTACGGTAATTATTACAGCCCATAATGACTCCCAAACGTCACTAACGTCTTCTCTGATAATATAAATTATTTTGGAACGTCTTATGGGTTCCATGGTGCTTTCTGTAAAGTTTACGTTAGTCCAAAGCATTTTCTATAACATTTGATGAATTGCAGGAAAGTGGACACACACATCCACGCCGCGTCGTGCATGAACCAGAAACACCTGCTGCGGTTTATAAAGAAGACGTTGAAGACCCACGCGGATGAGGTAATGAAAATCTTTTTAATAATGGTGGTGAAAACCTTTTAAGTAACAAAACTTTAAACTTGAAAATATACACCGAATTCATTTCTTTCGTTTCACTGGGGTTGATGGGGTTTAAGAACTTTCCCACCCAAGACTCCATCCAGAATTAATTTTCACGTGTAACCTCTGTCACACTCTAGGTGGTGACGCTGCACAAGGGCACGCCGATGACCCTGAAGGCGGTGTTCCAGTCCATGAACCTGAACACGTACGACCTCACCGTGGACATGCTGGACGTGCACGCGGTGAGCGCCTTGCCGGCTACGGTCATAGCGGCCTATAGTTAAATGATATCAGCACTCTAACGACACTTGGAAGGTAGTTTGACATATTTACGTTAAGAAATTGAGGAAAGTATTGATATGTATAACCTAAATCTATATTTTCTTATTGTACCGTTCACTAACGCCCTTCAAGTCTGTTCCATAATTCTGTCCTTTCCTTCTACATTTCCAAATCTGCACACATTCCGTTCCTGCTACGAGTCACTACATTTTCTTTGACATTTGTTTGATTATCAAATTGTTTTGTGTTCCTAGGATAGGAACACATTCCACCGGTTCGACAAGTTCAACGCGAAGTACAACCCCATCGGCGAGAGTCGACTGCGCGAGGTCTTCCTCAAGACAGACAACTATATGAACGGGAAGTACTTCGCGAGGATCATCAAGGTACGATCCACTATGGTTTTATGGATCTTTGAGCCATAACAAATAAGAGCGGGCAATTAACACATCAAAATATGGTAAGAGATTTGAAATATAATTGCTCTTGTGTATTCAGCTGTTAAATACCAATTCAGCCAATTGAACTGGACTTTCGAAGTTCTCCACTGTTTCAAGACTACAAATGTTTTCAGCTATACTAAACCCTCAATCTTTACGCATGTGTCCTGGACTCAAATATCTTGTAGTCACCGAAAGTGTTAATTTGTTTTGTGCAGGAAGTGGCATCGGATCTTGAGGAGAGCAAGTACCAGAACGCGGAGTTGCGGCTGTCCATCTACGGCAAGAGCGCCACGGAGTGGGCCAAGCTGGCGAAGTGGGCCATCCAGTACGATGTGCACTCCGACAACGTGCGCTGGCTCATACAGATACCGAGACTTTAGTGAGTGCTCATGTTGTTTAGATTTCAGTAAAGTAGCCAAAAAGAACCAGAATTTATAAAATATGGGTTATTATTCGAACCAACTACTTAATATCTCTATCTTTACAAAAAAATATAGCGTTGTTAGGTTAAAAAGATATTTTTTAATTTTAGTATGTCCTCATATAAATGTATCTCTTCCAGCGATATTTTCAAGTCGAACAAGATCATGAACAACTTCCAAGAGTTTCTGAGCAACATCTTCCAGCCGTTGTTCGAAGTCACCAACGACCCCAATAGCAACATCGAGTTGCACAAGTTCCTCACTGTGAGTTGATATGTTGGCCAGTACTATGAGTGAATCATCTTCATGGTCATCATCTACGTGATGAATGTCGTCATCAGCCTGTCGTAACCCACTACTAAACATGCTCTCTTCTGGAGAATGTTTGTCTATAATCCACTACCCTTGCTATGCGGTGATCATCATTGTCAGGATTATTTTGTTGTTCCATTAGTCACTATGATTCTTTCCTCATAATGAGAGAATTGGAGATTACAATCTCTCAACAACTAAGTATGGCTTGGCAAATTTGACACGCTTAATACGACATGGAGAACTCTGGGTTTTGTAGGTTCTTCCCCGATTGTTTCTTTCAACGTTGCACCCTGTGTTGTTTATATAATGTTCGTGACGAGTGCGCGTGTGCAGCACGTGGTGGGCTTCGACAGCGTGGACGACGAGTCGAAGCCGGAGAACCCCATGCTGGACGCGGACGTGCGCGCGCCGGCGCTGTGGGACGACGACGAGAACCCGCCCTACGCCTACTACCTGTACTACATGTACGCCAACATCACCGTGCTCAACTGCTTCCGCGAGTCAGTACCCTGCTGCACCTGTCACTACGTCGTCTCTCTACCTCTAGTACCTCTAGTACCTCTAGTCCATAGACCTTGGTAGTATGAGTAAAGCTCATAATAATTAATTATGGTAATAGGTTCACTATTACCGTACACCGGGCACAAATATAGACTACATCCACAAATACTGAATTTGAAAACCTCTAGGCGACATTTCAGTAATTTGAAGTGATTTCTCATGAGTAGAAAATTATGTGGATAGTCAAACATTTAGGTTCCATAATTGAAACTTCTCGAAAGTTCCATTTCGTAGAAGTGTGGTATTTATGTATTTATATGTTTTTCTTGAACAGAGAACAAGGTCTTAATACGTTCGTGTTACGACCCCACTGTGGCGAAGCGGGTCCAGTGCAGCATCTGGTGTGCGGTTTTATGCTAGCTGAAAACATCTCTCATGGATTGCTGTTGAGAAAGGTAGGAATTTCATAAATATCGGTAGAAGCATTTGAATTAAGGTTTTCCCAATTTGTACTAAAGCGGGAAAAACAATGTAAGGAGAAAACTTAATTAAGAAAATAAAACAGAATGAGGTGTCAAAGTATTTACTACCGTTGCCATGACAACTGACTCTTGTCCCGCGCAGGTGCCCGTGCTGCAGTACCTGTACTACCTGGCACAGATCTCCATCGCCATGTCGCCGCTCAGCAACAACTCGCTGTTCCTCAACTACCACCGCAACCCGCTGCCCGAGTTCCTCGCGCGCGGCCTCTGCATCACGCTCTCCACCGACGACCCGCTGCAGTTCCACTTCACCAAGGTACATTCTTTGAGCTCTGACCGCCTATGTCATATACTTGGTAGATGATCAAATATATCAGCCCGGTTCATACAAATGGCACTATCTATATATTATATTGAATCGTCCACGCACACGCAGGAGCCGCTGATGGAGGAGTACAGCATCGCGGCGCAGGTGTGGAAGCTGAGCTCGTGCGACATGTGCGAGCTGGCGCGCAACTCCGTGCTCATGTCCGGCTTCCCGCACGAGGTCCCTCGTCGCGGCACACACACCCACACTCAATATATCATGTATCAATGCAGTTCAGAGCAGTTATGTTAAATGTCGACAACGTGGACAGTAACAAACAAATAGCTCTGAACTTAAAATATAACATAACCTAATACAAAGATTCTAAACGTAATTACAACAACGTATTGATGCAAAAAGTCGTAAACTCTTTATTAAAGTTGATTTGGAAGTGCGTATGTCCCCAGATGAAGCAGTACTGGCTGGGCCCCAACTACCAGAAGGAGGGCGTGGCCGGGAACGACATCACGCGCACCAACGTGCCCGACATCCGCGTGTCCTTCCGCCACGAGACGCTGCTCGACGAGCTCACCAACATCTTCAAGGTACCCGCCCACCTCACCCACCATCCTGTTAACAACGCTGACTACACCCATACATACATATCTTCATGACAGGTAGATAGAGAGTAAGTCCTCACAGACCTGCCGTTCTTCTACTTTGATCATCCTTTTCACATGCGCACAATAGCGGAGTGTACACGTCACTAAGACAATTCCATGTTATGTAATCTCGTACAGACATGACTTTACCAGAGCCCAAGATTAGGGTCCCATTTGTTTAACTCTTAAACTGTTAAGTGTATAAAGATACATGTACCGATAAAGTAATTTAAATGGATGTGCAATCTATGTTAAGGTTACAAGTGAAAATTTTCAAGTATAACTCGCCTATTATTTTTCTTCACATGAACCCAATTTTACGACATAATTAAAAACACATGCTGTTACATACTTGAGCCTTCTCAATAGTTCAATAGTGAAACCAAAAAAGGGGTGATAAGGATTACACGTATACATTTACACGGCACACATACAAATTGTATTAACGCTGCGTGTGGCCTCCGTGAATCTCGGTTGCATTAACGTTTTGTGGGTCTCGCTTTGTTGTGTTTGATCTATGTAATATGTATTAACTATATGACAATGTAGACTGCAACTCCCAATACATGGCGTTAGGTATAGGTGCGTTATGCTAATCATACAAGCGTTCTTTGTTGTGGACGACATTTTCGTTCCTGAACAGATGGCAGCACTATCACCCTGATGGCAGCACTGACCTATTCGAATAAATGGCAGCGTCTTGTCTTTGATACGGTGTTGCCAGTCCACCCGAATTTGATGTTATGTGTTCCCCAATTGTAATCATACAACTTAAACACACTCAAGTAAATAGTAGTCGTCTTAATAATAAATCACGAGCGGTCATACCATTGCTGGTATTTGACGATGTATTTTCACACAATTATGTTGTCAAGAAAACATCCCTTCATATGAAAAAGTGTTCAGTGAACCGTTAAATTAATTATTAATATTAAAATCTATTAATAAAAAATGTAAATAGCTGTAATTACTATTTGTTTTCATATAAATAAAACAATATAACGTAAAATAACAATTTCAGGAAGGAATGTCAAGCCGCATATAGCCACGGCGAGAACACTGAACGCGACGGATACTTAATGCTTGCAAATAAAATTATATAAAAATATTAATAATCAATTATAATCATGAGTTAATCGTTTTTGTATAATGAATGTTGGTGTGGTAACGCTGTACAGGGCCCGACAGGGCGGCCCCGAGCCCCAATAATTAGTTGTTTTGAAATATAACCTAATGTAAAACATTCCGTTTGTCGGTGAATTTTCTGGGGGCGATAACCAAAGCCAAAATTTAGAGGTATGGTCATCGACAGAAACATTGGATGTAAAAGAAAGGTACATAGCATTAAACCCGTCTAATATATTTTATATGTATGTACATACAATAGTGTTTTTGTTACATTAATTCTTTCATTTACCAAGAAATTTTCCTTTATTAATATCATATAAACAGAACCATAAAATATAATAGTTTATAATTAACAAACAAGCTCCTGAAAGATTCAACGACAGTTCGGTGTACATTTTACAGCGGGTCCTAGTAATGTTAATGTGAAATGAATTTCCCCCAATGTGATAATTAGGCGTTGCTAAGGTTGTAAGTGCCATTCCTAGTTGTTATACCCTTTACAGTGCTTTACGTCGCTGACATAGGATTCATGATATAATTAGTAGGTTTTTATAAACCGTGCTTTCATGAGATGAACCTAAATTATTCTATCTAATAGCAGTGCTCTCGGTTTGTCACATACAGAGTGAGCGGGAGCTTGGATAGTATCATCAACTGGTTCACTCTTTATTGACACGGGTCATTACATTTGTGCAATTGAAAGTAAACATCTGAATTAAATGAAATAATCTAAGAGTTTACTAGACTATAACATGGTTGTGCTTAACAATGAAGTTAAATTATTATAATACACGTTAATAATGATATTCATCAATTTCAATTAAACAATTGAATTACACCTTAAATGAAGTTATAAGCGTAGTATAATTATATCGGTATCATAAAAATGAATAGTTGTCTGATACTTTTCTTGTGTGATGTGTTTGTAACATATAACCCCTCATTTAAGAAATTAAATTCGTTTTTAAGGATTAATGTTTATGTAATATTTTTAATCACCCACAGTTAACAAAAAGCAACTCTTATACAGTTTTAAATAAATAGACCTTTTAAAATGAAATTCAGAACTATTTAAACATGCCTATTACTGGAATTATTTATTTTATATCTACATACTTAAAATCTCTGTCTATATTGGATTTTATTCTGAATATAAAATTGACAAAAAATTGTTTTCAGCGCTAACTTGTTGTCAATTCTAAATAAAAATCTGTTTAATCTTCTTATGAGAAAATTATTTTGCAATGAAAATATCATTAAAATACTGAAAAAGTCATGGTCCCAGTATTCTACCCTGCAGAACACTATTATTTGGTTTGTACATTTAAGGGAGTTTTATAAGGGATGCTCTTTGTTGCCTGTGTGCCTTTGTGTTAAGTTTAATATGTTTTTGTGCGACGAACTGGCTTTTGTTTTCCTCAGTATGCTTTTGTAATTTTCGTGTGAATGGTGCTATACTTTAAGGCGAGCGCGGTTGCAAATATATAAATAAATCGTTATATATCATGGGGAAGATCGCTGAATGATTTTTTGTCGAGTCGCGCAAAAGATTTGAGTGAGCTTTCTTGTATTGCCTTATATTGCTTTGTCGTATAACTTCAGTAATTTATTTGGTATTTGAATTACACAAAATTTCAACCCGTAACCTTTGTGGACATTGCTACGATTTAGCAACATTTTCATGTCTGTATGTCTATGTACATGTCTGTATGTCTATGTACATGTCTGTATGTATAAATATACATTTCACTATAACGTTTGTTGCATAATGGTAATACTTGTTGCTATGAATCGCAAAGTAACTGTAACAGAATTAATCTACTTTCGTTTTATTCATTATAATTATACAATAATTTTATGTACTTACCTTATACTTTATACATGAACATAAAATCTCCTCATGAAATCTGATCCACATGTTATTGATATTTAAGAGAATGTATTTTACATTTTATACAACTCATCGTTAATAGTATATGGTATAATATTAAAGTGGGCGTTATCATGTTGTTGGAATTAAAAATTCTTATACACAATACTGGTGTTTTAATACTTTTGATTTTAAAATTATACTTTAATTTTCAACACACAGTGGCAGCTCTTTTTCAAACACTTACAGATAAGAACTCCTCATATTCATCTCATAATATTGTTTGTCATAAAAAACAAGCTCCGTAAATCCAATAGTTCCGTGAGAGACCTATTCCCAGCAGTGGGCACATAAAAAAGTTCACAGCAAACATACATTCGACCTGTTTGATGATATTGGTTATCGTTGCTCGTAAACCACAGTATTTGCTAGTGTGTTGTCGGTACTTTAACAATTTATACAAATCAAAATGATGGGCGTTAAGCAATGTTTCAATGTATAAAATGCTGTATAATCTGTTAAGCGGTTCGTATCAATACAATAATGACAATATTTTTGTACAGATACATCTATGTGGCACGCCCTACTCTCCTTACTGAGGTACAAATATTGGGTAATCCATTTGTTGAAATCGTGATATCTGAAAAGATTGGTATTATATACAAGTGTTCCTAATTAAAAAAATTAAATATCACAACATTGCGAGCTAGATCAACGATGCAATTTATAAAGGAAAGATTTCGACAAGTGGCCTTGAGATGAAGAAAATGCATGATTTTTTTTGACACTATTGTTTTATATAAGATAGTTCTATAGGGCCTAATCGACATACATTGTAGTATAGTTTTCATTTGAGCCTTACCCTTCGTAAGAAATAACAACAAATTTTCATATACATAGTGTACCTGTACCTGTAACATAATTTTTGTTGTCAGTAGGTATGTGATAAATTGGTATATAAACATTTCTTTGTGACGAAATTGTTTATAACCTGTGATCTTTTATTTGTGTTTAAAGTTATTCAAACTAATATTAACGTAGTCATAATGTTAATTTTTGTATTTCGTTTGTCATTTTACTCCTTGGTGCTGGCAGAATGAACAGGTAACTGACCCTTTCTGTTAAATAAAAAAGTATGTAATTTTATTTTTAAACGTAGATAGACCGTAATTCCATTCGAAACCATATGTATCTTAATTATGGTTTAATTTTCTGTTATAATTATGTAGGGTTGCTTTCCAAATAATTGACAGTAATTTTGTAAACTCTTACCAGAGGACTTACTAATGCATCATCGGCATTGAATGGGAGATCTTTTTACACTTTTCCTGAAGAACATGAATATTTTTGTATATTTTCCAGGCGTGCAAATCCGCTCCGATGTTCAACGGGTTGTTGCCAGACACGCCGCCGCCGCCCAACATGAACGCTCCCATAGTCAGCATAAAGAGACCCTCTCTTGTATAACCAAAGGGTACCTATATTTAATATCACTGTAGTTTTTAGTTGTCTTCGCAACAAAAAGTGCATATATTAAGGTTGCTATTCTAATTAAAATTCCTGTTATCTAAACTGATATATGTATAAAATTATTTACCCATATATTATATCAATAGTTAATTAATAATAAGATTTTGTATATTCAACAAGAAACATCAGATAGAAAGCATGGCTATTTTATGTTTAGCATTTAGGTTACTTTTATTTCATAAAAAAATCGAAATAAATTTTAACTAGATATGAATACAGGAATTTGAAATGTATTTAACTTCCTTTAGTCTTTATCTGAATTATATTAAAGATCAATATTGATTGACAATAAAAATAATAATCATAACGTTGTTGTTTTATTGATACTAGTGGGCGCCCAGTGGTCGAAATTCGACCATAATAAATATAAATAAAACTTTTAAATAAAACTTTTCTGTTTGACATTCAACT
>DWTO01004501.1:0-11486 GCA_018244755.1 Jemadia pseudognetus
GTCAGGGTTTTAAAGATATACACAAAGAAATTATGACTTTGGTTATTAGTTCGGGAACTGAGTTATTGTATAGTACGAAATTACAGAACTAACAATCGATTAGTCAGATCATACCTATATCTACATACATATCTTCACTACAGGTCCCTTACGGGGTTGGCAGAGTGTAGTAGCATACCCATATCTGCTTGACCAATAAGCAGACAATTATAATAGGCCCACACACATTTAGTAAAGACTTATAAAAATAATCTCATTGATATATCTGCAATGAACTTAATGACAGCTAAGAACAAAAATATATGTATATACATGTGGAATCACTAAACAAATTTTCGGCCAGTTTGGGACACTGGATTGTATACAGTCTAACATGTGAGATGATTGATCCAATGGTGGAACAGTAAAAGGATTAGTTATAATGATCATCTATGTCATGTATTCTTACTTCATGTCAAGGCAGAGTAAGAATACATTCCCCGACCCCGTGGCAGTATACAAGGTGTTGTAGGAGGCGACTACACCCAGTGCTGGCAGGTTGCAGTATGATCCAGTCTGACTAGGCACAGTTGAATGCCTTGACTGACTGGGCAGTAGCATAGATGGTACGATAAGCTGTGCTCTGAGATCCCCAAAACACACACCCTGTGTGGGGATCATGGACAAAAACCCCTCAGAGGAGTTCTTTGTCCAGCAGTGAACTTGAAAGGCTTATGGTGGTGACAATAACAACTAGTAAAAGTCTACAGCTATATTTTTAAAATAATCCCTGTTAAGAGTAATTAGTAAAAAAGATCTAAGCTCCTTAAAGATCAAAGGACCAGGTTTCATATAGGAATTGATTTTGTCAATAATGAAAATGAGATTACTGTTTTTGTGTAATTTCACACACAATGATACAACAAAATAATTTGTTCCTAATGTTGTCTTGTTTATAAATGACAGAAAATTTTGAGAAAAATATGGTATGAGGTCTGATTGAAAACTGTTAAAATGTCAGTGAATCCCTCATCAGTGAGGGTGGGTCTGTGAATCTCTAACAGCTTTTTGTGAAATATAATTCTCAAACATTACCAGAAAGAAAGTCTAAGTTAGAAACCACATTTTTGTATGGCATGTCTTATTTGAGACAGAATAAATGAAACGACATTGCAGTACATCAGTCACTGTTAATTACTCATCACCAGTCTGCCTAAGTCAACTCGAGGATATAACATGAAGGAGACAGGCCTCAGAGAAGCCTATTTCCAGGAGTTTTGTTTACAGCACTTTTGCCTGTAATCCCCACAATGAACAAGTCCTGATATCCTGGCATGGTGTCAAGAGATGTATTCTTTCTCTGCTCCAAAACATATGATAATTATTAACAATACTCAAATTATTTACCACAGGTAGCATATTCAAATTCGATGGGGCCCAACAGCAACAGTCGGCTGATATGCGAGCCGTGCATCGCTCGACTCCGAGATGCATCCGACTTCAAGAGGCAGGTGCGCGAGTGTGAACGCACTTTTCTACAGCACCTGGATCCAGTCACATCTTCGGGTGTCTCAAATTTGGATTGTAAGCATAGACTGTTGAAATTAATTTATCTTTTCAGTATGTCAATATTTGATTGTCTGCTTCTTTTGTCTAGGGATTGCAAGCTTGACAGCTGATCATGATGTCCTGGGTTCAATGCTTTGGTCATACAAAATATTGGCTTATTCCAATTTTAAAAGTGGTAGATTATACTCTAAATAGAATCACCCCTCATCCCATGTTGGGAAGTACATAACTGGGAAATGTATATTGCTCTTGTTTGCCTACCCTTGTAGGAAAGTAACATTTATTCCAATATTATATACCTTATTGTACATTTGACACATGAGTGTAAAAAGCGTGAAACCATTTGCATATTTTCAGTTGTATAATATAGAGGTCTAATGGATATTAAAATTTTCAGTAACCATGGAGCCACTAGACAAGCAAGTGAAAATAGAGGATAGTGAGGAGGTGAAGGAAGAGGCCTTTGTCAGTGATGACGATGCGGACGATGTACCGGATTTTGGTGATGATGACGATGATCGTTAGTACTAAATATTCACTGTTGTTTTATCTAGATAATAATATATTGATCTTAAATTGTTATCTAAGTTGTGTGAAGTCTGTGAACGTACGCTTGGACTGCTGGCCTCTGATTCGGAGAGGAAACTCTTGTTCCAACAGTGGAATGATAAAAAGCACCAGAAAAAAATATTAATCTCATGTGTGTGTAAATATATGTATATTAATTTCATATGAGTCTGGAACAGATACTTAGGCATTAGAATAAATAAAGACTACTAAAGTTCTTAGGTAGCCGAGTTAGAATCTGTTTATGACTTACTTAAAGCATCCCATTAATAGTGGATTCTGTTGACTGTATTATTGAAGCTGGTAAACATCTATGCAAACATTGCCATATGCCATTTGTTTGTATGGCATAACAAATTCCTTTTACATACAGTTTCCGACCGTGTATCACTCATCATTTGATGTTTGCTTGCATAATGATCTATGATGATGATCAATATGAAAGAGAGGTTTCTCTGATTCTTCATCAACCACTGTGAGTAACGTATTCTGTGTTTTCATCATTTGCAGTCGACGATCAGCCACTGACGCGATTAGCGAGCAAAACTCCTAAGAAGGAGGGCGTCGACTTCACAGATCTGCTCGATAATGCCAAAGTGGCAGAAAAGAGAAAGTCCACCGGCAAGGTGAAGGCGACTCCGCCAAAAAAGGCGAAAGCCAAGAAGGAGAAGGTCACCGCCAAGCCTAAACCTGAGAAGAAGAAGAAAGGTAGGCATCTGCTTTTGATATACACTTTGTCGGGAAGTGAGTTATTGTGAATGATTGTTTCACCGTATAGTTTTTTTTTGTATGCAGGCAGTTATTTGACTAACACAGTTATGAATTGGCGAACTATAATTTGAATTATGTTATTGTATTGCATTGTATTTGTTATTCTTACGGGGTGTACAATAAGGATAAGGAAGTCATGTACATTATTTACTTTGAAATGCATATGTTGCGTTCAATGGGTATGCAAATGTGGATTTATAAATTTAAAAAAAATTAATCTGTCTTATCCATCAAGATAAATAGACTTTGTTGTATTTAATTATGCCTTGTTGGTCTAGTATGCTTGCAAGCGCAATTGCTGAAAACTTCACTGGTAAAAAGGCCTACCTTAATTAATTGATATATCACTTATAGGTTATCCCCAAGCTGGGCAACTGTGGGTTGAGGATCGGGTTACATACAAACTTTGTCTTTTACATGTGGTAAAATTGTTATTGATGGTTTGGTTTTTGTCTGCTAGACTTTGAATCACGTGGGGGGGGGGGATAGAGACAAAATATAAAACACAAATGTTAAATTTTTTTTAAACATGAATTTATTGATATTCATGATTGCTTTACAGTTAGGTGGTTTAGAAATGTTGTTTTGTTTTATTCATTTATTATAATTATGCCGATTATGGGGATAAGATACAATAATATGCATATTTGATATTTTAAATTTTTACATAACATACAACAGTAGTGTGTCAACTGAAATTAAAAAGATTACTTTTTTCTAGGTTGTGTTTTAATTGTTAGCAATTCGTGTTGTTTGTCATTCACGAGAATTCACTTTCCGGCAATATATTGATGAAGTTTTCTGCTGTAATATGTTTGTAAATATGTATTTACATTGTGTTTCGTGTGTGTGTGTGTGTGTGTGTATGTAGAGTAGATACAGGGTAGAGTGAGGTGGATGGTCAGGGAGGGGTTAAAAAGACATGTTAACAATTTTTTGTTTTTATGATACATCTTTCTTTTGATTGAGTCGGTACACTGGGAGGTAGTTTAACATAATTATTGTGTATATTAGGGTGTAGTTAATTTTTAAGATTCGACATTTAAATATAATTGCTCTTTTGTTACTGTAAATAGGTTTATTTATTATAATAGTTGTTCTATAAATATTGTAGAAAAATACATAGTGAAATTCACATAAAAGTAGTATTTATTTGGAATTATGTAATTTTAAACTGTTCACACAGTAAATGATGTGTAGTTTGGAGATTGCATTAGCAATATGGAACCATTTTAGGGGAGATTTTTTTTTGGGTTTGAATTTAGTGTCGTCTACCTTGACAACTCTGACTGAAACAAAAAGTTTAGGTAATATTATAGTAGAATGGTGATGGCAAACATTCGGATAGCCCAAATGGGGCAATATGGCCGCCATCTCCTATAAGCATGAGCAATAATTATTGCATAATGAGTTGCCAGTGTTCCTAGTTGCCATTTCAGTTAAAATGCCCCGCTTCCCATATGGGGCATCTAGATATACATGTGATTAATTTAAAAGCAATAATTACAACATGATTATAAAAGTGGGTGCCAGTTTAAAAAAGCATAGCGTCTTCTAATAGGTCATAGTTTATTTCTAATAGGACATAGTTTATTTCTAATAGGACATTTGATGGTAGACACACACACAGACATTTAATTGGTAAGAATGTTATAAACTTAACAGTGAGAATTTAATGAGATCTTCATGGATATTTTATAGTTATTTATGGCAGAAAATCAATCAGTGCTTAGTCTAAGGTGCACGCGTAGTACATTTATATATTTGTCAATATGTCATATGGATATGTCTCTCACGGTTGCCATATTGTTCATAATGAATTGAACAAAATATAAATATTGGTCACTGTGCACATAGAAATAGAGGGTTCTTGCGTGGACCACGGAGAGATGGTGGAAATGCAGATGGTATGGGTTCGAGAGTGTCTGTGACACACTAGGGTCCTTAGTATCCTTCAATGTATACCAATTTCAATATGTTCCCTTATGTGACGGTTACCTCCTTCCCCGTTCTAGCGATACTGATCGGTCTTTAGTCCATATAACCTCTGTGTGTTTGTGCCTAACGTACTTTATATCTTGTTCAATTTATATGTAGTATGGTCATTATTAACAGAGCCCTTATTATTGTTACTATGATCATATGTATATATTGCCTGTGTTGTTGATTTTTCTGTGTGTATGTTGTATTTTGTAGTATTTAGGTTCAACAGCGAGAAGAAATGCAAGAGATACATATAAAATAATACTTTGTTTAGGTCTGAATATTTTATCTGTGTAGGAATTTTTTGTGCCTTTTATTTGAAAATAAAAAACTAAAATATCATTTATTTCAATATTACGAGCTGCTTAGATGATGATAGTTAATTTCAGTTGTATGTATACCAGCTGTAATTTTTTCTATAGAGTAGGTATGTTTGAATTCGACAAAAAATAAATTTTCCTAAAAATTCTCTTTGTGGGTTCCATAGTGACAGTCAGAATACATGTAGCGCCATCTATGGATCGATTATAACAACTTTTATATCATAAACAGTATTAAAGGAAATATCAATGTTATATTATTAAGTTAAAGTCACTTAGCGGTAGGTGGTAAGCACATAGTGCCAAGAATTTTGACGTAAATGCTCCTTCCACACTTGTCATTCTTCATACACACACCGGACAGAAGATACATATTTTTCATATTACATAACGTCACGCCTGTTATCCCCGAAGAGGAAGGCAGAGGAGTGTAGAACACTTCCTCAATTCACCAGTTACGTTTACGTCCCACTATGGAATAGGTGGTGAGCCTATTGGCATACACCGGGCACAAATCCAGACTCTGAGGCACTACTAGAAAATCTAAATTAGAAAAATTCTATAGTACCCGACCCGGGACCTCTTAATTTTTCATATTATTCCGTTTCAATTCAAATTAAATATTGTCAGAAGAGTTATTATTAATGTCTGGGTTAATATAATTACCTGATACCTGTAAGAATTAATATGCCTGTATGGTCTTTTACCTTTGACTGTCCATTATCTCCTTAAGGTAATTGGTTACTTGACTGATTCAGTTAAAAAGAAAGCACTGTGCATATATTATCTTCCTGTATCTGTTGGGAGATAGGTATGATACAACATCACGGAGTTGCATTGTGGGTTGGTAAGTATTGATGTAAATTTTAATAGATGTCTTTACCGGTAGTTCAGTCTGTTGCAAAGAATTTGTTTAGGCTTAAAACTGATTATCTAGGGATAGAGGAAAGAGATAAAGCCTGACAAGCATTTCAGAATACGGACGAAACATTTTCTACTAGCAGCCATTACATATAGAAACGTACGACTAGAATATTTTGTAGGGTAGTTTTGAATTGACAAGATGGAGCCACAGTCTTCGGCGGCGTACTTCGGAGGTAAGTGTTTGTTATTTATAATACAATACCCATGTGCTCTGCCCCTTATTGTTGGTACCCTTTTAAGGAGGTTTTATTGAATTTTCCATCTTCCTTTTTTGTTTAATTTATCGAGACATATCCATATCACGCCGGCGTTGTGTGTTTGTCCGGTGAACGCGTCTTTGGTATGCACTGACGGATGTCCTTCATTGAATAATGTTTTATATTGTTGAAATACTATATTCTCTAATTTAATGATCTGTAATAACAGACATTTTTTTTAATGTTCTGTGACGTCACGCCTTGCTAATGGAGTAGAAGACGATTACGAACTTATTGTATTTTTCGACGAATGACGATTGGCTTTTGGCAGCCAATCTGCCAAGATTCAATGAGTCACAGATGCAATCTCATGAAGGACTGGAATCTGTATTAGATTGTAAATCTTTTGCGGATATTTTGCTATTGCGACGACCTGCTAGCCTAATGCTGGTTTTATTAATTTTAATTCCAATTCTACAACATTTTAAACATTTGGGCTTAAGTCGTCAGCTCGAGATCCATATTGGATTGCATTGGTCATTCAACTTTATCGTAATCTGACTAGGACCAGTCCAATTTGAGCTACCTGATTCAAGTTCGGAATATGTCTTAACGCCATGCTCTCCTCTTGGGTGAGGTTTGACGTCAATTATTCACAATTACTGCGTTAAAGTGCACAAAGTTCGTGCGCCAAAATCCGTCCGTGCAATATTCAGAGACGTAAGACTTATTGTGATGACAAGGTTGCAATATTTTTTATTTTAAAATTTCAGTTGTACTTTAACGGTATACTAAGTGCAATTTTGGTGTCACAGTGTGTCATATATATTAGCTTTAAGTGTTTAACGCGATGTACCCACACGGAATTTGCTTTTCCCAACTGTTTATATTATCTGTACTTGTTGTTTACAAAAACTTGATCTTTTGTGCTTTTCGCACGCCCAAATTGAACCAAACCAAACATATTGTACTTCTTGAATCAGTTCTGAACTCTTCATTATCAATTGACGTTATCTTTTATACACTTTCGAGGAAGCGCGATCGATATTTTATAAGTATTTCGCAGGAGGATGTTTCCGATGTTTTTTATTATATATACATATTAGGTTTTCTTGATGAAACTGTTGGAAGACGATCCAAGTCGTTAACGTATACATGAAACATTTCGCGTACTGCTGAATTGTTTACGCGCCTAAGTATTGCCTTCGTATCAACTCGGTTTAGGGTATAGAGTGGTGGTAAAGAGCAGTCGGGCTACAGCGGAGATTTTTCTGTTTTAGAGGAGTGGTACGACCCGGCGCGGGGTAATGCCGAGACACTCCTACGGTGTACCACAGCGTATCCGTTCCGCGTCAACGATAAGTGCATATTGTGCGTCTACTGCCAGGAGTTGTACGAGGATCCGGACGCGTTCAGGCGGCACATGGACGAGGAGCACCCCACGTTCAGTCTGAAAGTGGCCTTCCACAATCTGCCCAAGCTGGAGTTCATTAAGGCCGACTTGACGAACCTGAAGTGTCGGCTGTGCACCAAGGGCTATCCCGACCTCGAAACGATCGCGGAGCATTTAACACGCGACCACGGCCAGACGATAGACGCGAGGGGGAAGCTGGGCGTGATGCCGTATGTCCTCCGCAAGGACGTGTACGCGTGCGCCGTCTGCAACAAATCCCTGCCGTCCCTGTTCCATCTGAACCGACACACGATCACGCACTTCCTGAGTTACGTGTGCCACGTGTGCGGCAACAGTTACGTGGCGACTACGGGGCTGTTAAGGCACGTGCGTTTAAAGCATCAAAGCTACGAGGTCTCCTGCAGGCTGTGCAAGCGTGTATTCCCCTCCATGGAGGCGAAGGAGAAGCACAGGAGGACGCAGAAGTCATGCATGCCGTACATATGCGGCAAGTGCCCGGAGCGGTTCATGGATTTCAAGGCGCGCAAACATCACATGGAGACTGAACACGGTGTGACGAAGAAGACGTTCCGCTGTGGAGATTGCAACGTGTCTTTCACCACGGGCGTTGCGTATTACGACCATTTTAGACTCCACCATTCGGACGACTGCGCTGTGTGCAAGCACTGCGGCCTTAAGTTCACCTGCATGTCGCGGATGAAGCGGCACCTCTCGAAGCATTTGACGTAGGTGTGTGAAGCTGCGGTGGCCGCTGAACCAGCTGCTGACAGATGAGGAGGAGATATTCTCTCGCCAGTGAGTGTCGGACACGCATTGAGATCGTGGACAAATTTCAATGTGTTTTAAATGTGACCCAAATTGAAGTTTAGCTTTATTTGGAGTAAAGGCCTTTAGTAGGGCTGCCAGTTAGCATATTTGGTATTATAGGATTTTTATAGAGATAATTATTATAAATGATCAATGATCACACCGATGATAAATTTATTTTATATATGATTATATTTATTTTTTCCCAGACGTACGTGATTCTAGTGTCCCTAAAACCGCCTTTTTGGGATGGTTGAAGAACGGTTGAGAACAAAGGGGTTCTTTTTCTTTATCACTATTACCGGCTGTGAGTAATACTTGTGGGTAGCTCATCCTGCCGTTTGTTGCAACCGAATCATTCATGGGTTCTATTGCAACGGGCCGGCTTTATGGACATTGGGACTGTAACTGGAATGTGCCCCTATGGTATTATATTGCTCATGGTTATTTAATATCCTCGAGAATTACTTTTATCGCACACAGAATATGTCAAAGATTTTGGCTGTCTTTCCCTGGGGAAATAGCAGAAATTACTTTCACATGCAAATTTTTTTCTCGTAGTAAAGTAACGCTTAAGTTTTAATTCATCAAAATAGTTAAAAGCAACTATTATGTAACTTCTCATGCGTTCGAAGTAAGCACTCTGGATCAAAAGGGGAACGGCAAAAGCGTTTATGATAACGGCAAAAGCGTTCATGATAACGGCAAAAGCGTTCATGATAACGGCAAAAGCGTTCATGATAACGGCAAAAGCGTTCATTCATGATAAAGACTATGGATTATGATCATAGTGAAGTCGCATCGCTGATAGGTGTAAAGAAAGAAAGAATAAAAGAGAGATATAAAGAATAATAATTTATTGACAGTGATAAAACATAAATCTAACTAAGACAATGTAAGAAAATGCATACATTAATCAGTGCGAAACGGACGCTGCTTAGCATTGCGCTGCTTCTTAAGGAACTGGCAGAGAGTTAGTTTGTGAAGTGAATTTTGTTAATATATTTAACTGAATATTGATTGAAGTATGTGTACAATTTTAGTGTTAAATATCGGAAACGGAGTTTGCTATTTTGATAGTAATAAATTATTTTACTGTTTATTAATACTGTCGTGTATAAAAATCTTGCGAAGACTGCATTTGATTTGTGCCCTGTGTGCGTGCAAGCGTAATGTTTAAATATTAGGTTGTAATCTCGCTAAATTTTGTAGCATCATTTCTTACGTTAAATATGTATGAGTCAGAAGCCTACAAATCCGGCGTGCATGTATGGGAGAGTGATGAATGTGGAGGAGGCGCGGCAGGTATGTAAGGATAGAGTTATTTGGCACTCGGTGCTCTCTGCCTACCTCGCAAGGGACCTGGCGTGAGGATATGTATGTATGTATGTAAATATGTATGTAAGATTTTGGTCTTTGGCACTTTGTCACTTTGTTGTAACTTAAATATTTAAAACAGCTTTTTATTTAATATTTAGCAATCAATAACCTTGTACGAATCACCAACATTTCAACCGCCGTCGCCTCCCGTCTTCCTTTGCATCAATCCTCTTCGAACCCCTCCAGATCAAATTTAACATTGTAACTGTTTTATGGCAAGAGGATTCTCGTCGTCACTAAACAAATTAAATGTAAAAATGAATTTTTGAAATGTGCTAATGGCCTATTTTGAATGCTGTTATAATTCGCTTTGTTTGGGCCAGTTTATTTAAAAGGGACCCTAAAGATTCAGGGACTGACGTCGCTTGGGTCTTCGGTATTTTTTTACATTGCACCCAATGTACCTTTGGACAACAATATCCTTTGTTTCTCTGTAGGATAGCCAACGTCCTCAGTAGATTCGTCTATTTAATAACTGATTTAATAACATTAGAATTTAATGATTGTGAGAAATGTTTCTGTTTGTTGATCGAATATAATTTCAATAAATCTTTTTTTTATCTATGCCTTTGAGTTATTTATACCTTCATAATTTATTTGTCAGTTTTTTATTTACTGCAAATAATATATAATAATAAACCACGTCTACAAAGCGTCTTGCTGCAATTTATTGAAACTTCATGAAATTGAAAAAATGTTGTTAAACTTTGAAAAAACCAGTCAAATCATGCCTGTTATCCCTGATGAGGCAGGTGGATTAGTGTAGTATACTCCCACGTTTCAATAGTTGCGTTACGTCTAAATACTGCATAGGTAGTGAGTCTATTGCCATACACCGGCCACATATCCAGACTCCGAGATATTACTACGGAATTCAAGGGGATAATTTAAGTTATAAAATCGAATAGTACCCGACCCGGGAATCGAACCCAACGCATCCTCCGCTTGCGACCACGCGAACAACGAGGAAATTACCGCAGTTATTTAATATCGTTACTTCATTTTATGAGTTTTTAAGAAAGGTATGCTAAGGGAAAATAAAAGATTCCGTATATTGACTTAAGCCTGATTAAGAAGAAAGGAAATATGCCACATGTTATTAGACCGCGAAACTAAGCATATAAATTCTGAATAGATAAGTCCATACGGAGCCGCATGCCTCGCGAGTCATTCGTCGTGCGTGGCATGTGACTCTGTGTGGACGTGGCTCGCTCGAGGCATGCGTACGCGACGCCTCGTCCGACCACAGCCGCGCCCGTGCGAAGCGATGTCGGGATTTCCCTTAACTAAAAGGCGCCTCACTAATTTGCCGCTCGTACTCCGCATATTGTATTTTATTATATATTTCCAAATCTAACATAGTCTTCAAATTTCTATTCAATTTTTTATAATCTTAATCTAAAGCAGCTGTTCCCACGGAAACGCGTACGTGTGGTGCGATGATGTGTTTGTTAACTTTCAACAGAAACTTAAAATGGCTCGGTATGGGCGCGCGTGGCAGCCTCGGTGTGAAAGTATCCGCGCGAGGCTGCCTCGCGCCTTCGTGGTTAACTACCGCGCGCGGCAAGGCATGCG
>DWTO01004502.1:0-11480 GCA_018244755.1 Jemadia pseudognetus
AATGACAGCTGGTTGAGAGGATCTAGGTTCAAATTTCCAATAGGGTACTATTAAGATTTTCTAACTTAAAATTTCGGATTTGTGCCCGGTGTATGAAAATTTGTAGATTACCGCCTCATCCATAGTGGGACCTAAAATAACTGGTGAAAAATAGAAGTGTACTACACTTCTCTGCCTACATCTTCGAGGATTACATGCGTGATGTTAATATGTTACGTTTTATAAGTAACCATTTGCAATAGAAAAATCCCAGCCAGTTTATATGAAATAAACAAACAATAAATTTAATTAACCATTATGAAGGTGAACAGGGAAATATTGTGAATGAATAATTGCCGATAGAATTTAAAACACATTTTTAAAATTATTAATATTGGATCGTGTTTCCACATATGAACGAATATTAACATTTTTTAACACGCTTATAATTATTTAGTTTCACAGTGTTTGTTGTATGTAATCGACTCGTCGGAGTCGATCTTGCCGTACTTCGAGTGATCACACTTCATTGAAACTTGGCACACACACATTTGACATGTGGGACTGAGGAAAATACAATAATTAATAAAATAATAAAAAATGAGTACATATTAAAGACGGTTGTTTAATATCAAATCAAAAAAAGCAAAAAATAAATTATAGTTTAAAAAAACTTAAAAACACGAGTTAATAAAACTAAAAAGTAAAAAAATAATTCTTAACATAAGAATAAATTACGAGAAAATTAATGTCACTTTTCTAAGTGCTTTCGTAAATACCTATTTTTATATTCATTGTAATTATTATTGTGCTTTTTATCATTTAATGTTACCTTGAATTAATTACCTTAATATATCCAAGAACCACGTTGGATCGAGTTATGTTTTATTGTGTTGCTCCAGTAGCTAACGTTTGAACCGGGAAGAAGTCGAAAACTATTCGCGACAAACGGCAAATTCTTGTTTGAATGTACCTATACTGTATTTGTTTAACGACATTGTACAGTAAATGCACGTAGGGTTTCGACAACCTCATAACAACTTTTTCGACGTATTATTACTGTGAAATATAAAAATATAATACTTGTAGTAGAAAACCATAAGGTCAATTGCGTAAGTCCGACGCAGCAAAAAAATTTTCAACGTTACAAGACATACTTCGCGACGCCGACCAGATTTTATATTCGATTTTCACAAATATTTTTTATATAAGCACCGGCATTTGTAACTTTTTTATTATTTCACATGTTCGCAACACACGCGTCATTTATAATATAATACATAATATTATTTCCAACCTCTTAGGAAATTTTTATAAAATATGCTATCGTTAAAATGGTATACACATAAGGTAAGGTAGTTTTATTAGGACATATTTTTAAGTATCAAGTACGTCGCTAGTATTATGCAAATTATTTAAAAAAATACGTACAAAACAACCCAGACGCTTTTTGCACACGTACTCATATGTAAGTGTGCAAGAATACATAAGTTATATTAATATAGGTACACGTAACAACACCCCGGTTATCCCCTAAGAGGTAGGCAGAGGAGTGTACTACACTCCCACGTTGCACCAGTTACGTTTACGTCCCACTATGGAATAGGTGGAGAGCCGCAAAATTCTAAGTCAGGAAAATTAAATAGTAGGTACCCGACGCGGAAATCGAACCCGGAACGTGTCGATCAACACTCGCGTTCGCAGCCACTCGACCAACGAGTTACGTTACACGGTATTACGTTCAATACGTTACGTTATATACGTAACACGTACATACATTCAATAGTTAATAATATAACCAGACGTTTGGCCAGTGTAGGTTTTTACAAACATATACATAACATCATTCAAAACTATGTTATACCTAATTATACTGAACATATAAAAATTACAATATTCATTAATATAATTGAGTTGAATAAAGAGCGTAGTAAAGTATAAAAATAAAATATAAGGGATCCTGCATACAATTCAAGTACATTAATCATTTGTAATGAGCTGTGTGTATTCCATGGAATTCTCGTGTGCGACATTCGATACGGAATAAATTAACTTTCAAAATTGAAAAATAATATCGGTATTATAATAATTTATGTATGTTAACGTTTATTAATAACATGTCCTACTCGGAAAACTTAGAGGTGTATTGAACTCAACGCACGATACATTGAGTCCGAGTTAAGCGAAGATCATAATTATGAAATCGCAATGCGTACTTTAGGTAACTCTCTTTTACTATTAAAAGTGGAGATTGACTCCATTATTTTCGTGTAATAGAACACGTGTACGGCGCGGGCCGGAATAGGATGTTGAATTCGACGTACGAGCTAACGTTTTTCCGTACCGATACTAGTTTGAACTTAGGGCATGCAACGCCCCGCTATAGAAAGAGAAAATACAAATTGATTGAACAGTAATTTGTATTGTACATCGAATGATTTATAAATACTGCTGTAACATTTGTAAATAATTACTTGTTACTTTAGTTGGTAACTTACACATCGTACAAATTAAAAATTATTTTTTACGATAAACAATTTACAATCCATACATATCTACTTTAATTAACCTAATCATTACAATTTTGTCGAAAATATTAATGCGCCATCTTTTCGGCTTATACACATTTCCTTTAGAGAAAAATAAACAGGAAGGCTTAATTTATTATATTATATACATTGACAACGCAAATTTAAAACCCCTGGGTCGACGCACTCTTTTTAATGATTTATGCTTGTAATTATTACGGGAATATATTTAAAGAGTATTTTATGAAGCCCGTACCTACGTATCATTTGTCAGAATTCAAGATATGTACATACATGCAATGTCAAAGATCAACAAAATCAGTTTAGTGACTTATACGTGAAATCGTAATTATATATTTAAATAATGTAGCATTTAAGTACATAACGGAATTTCCCGCCTGTTATCCCCGAAGAGGTAGGCAGAGAAATGTAGTACCTACATTCCCACGTTTCACCAACTGATGGATCGTGGAATGGAATATGGAATAGGCGGTGAGCCTATTGCCATACACCGGGCACATTTCCAGACTCCGAGCCACAACTAGAAAATCTAAATTAGAAATATCTGAGTGCCCGACCCGGGAATCGAACCCTGGACCTCCCGATCGGCAGTCGCCCTTGCAACCACCACGACCAACGAAGCAGTCAAGTTTAAGCATATATTTTGTCATTGTCACGTATTATTCATCATTTTACCAAACCACCATTGGGCACGGGTGTCCTCTCAGGATAAGATTTAAGAACAATATGCAACTCTATGGGCTCATACGATGGTCAATCTTAACGATGTTAATAACAGAATTGCGTTACCCTGTCCCCAACGGGGGGCGCGAGTCAACACCAGTGAACTGTTAGCAGTTACAGACTGTTTTCCGCGCCTCGAAACCTATTTTAATTACACGCAAACACATTCTTATTAAATTTCAGTGAGACAGACATTCTACATAAATTTTATTCAGAAATGAGGTATTTTTCAAACTTCAACAAAATATGATTAAATATATATTTCAATGTTACAATAATATATTACGTATAGGTTATTAGAGGTCAAACTAGCCTGGGAGGTCCGACTGGCTGGCTGGTTCTGTGGTTAGTGACCCTGACTCCCGAGCCGTGGGCCTCATTGCTACCCGGGATAAATATTCATGCGATGAGCGGGAGGACCTATTTGGTCTGTGTGCGGGTATAAAATGTTGTATATGAGAATGTTTATTAAGAATTCATTAAAATAATTTAATTAATTTCAAGAAACAAATAGGTTTCCGTGCAGAAGTATAGGAAAATGCTTAAATAAAATCAAAACACGTCGTAAACGAGCGTCTTTGCCAATTAGTTATTTAATTTAGTTAATACGTATGAGTATAAATTAATACAATTAATGCATACACATATATGGGTAACACAAACCTTAATCAATTCTTCCCTTTCCTAGCAAACAGAATGATTATATGCATTGGCTTAACTTATATATGTAGAGTATTCGGGGATGACCCGAGTAGTTTCGGACCCATACGAGGTCCTTCTCGATGAGCTCTCGCCGACCGCAGCGCGGTCGCATCGGAGATATTTAACAGTGGAACAGTAATGCTTGAATAAGGCATTGTTCGGACAGACATAAAGCGGACCCGGTAGTCATATGGAGCGGGGATGCATTCGTAACGTAATTATGTACACGTACTAGTTAAGTTTAACGGAGACGCATCGTACTTTTAATAGCTGCGCATACCTGTTTTTGTTTAGGGATGGAAAACCTTCAAAAGGTACCCGGTATCCTGGGACAGACAACGGGTTATGCCCACATAACCCGTTGTTAATAAGTCCCAACTTATACCTCACTAAAACCCCCTCGGTGGCCTTCCTCAGCGCTTTTAGGAGGACTCCGGGATCTCCAGGCATGACGTTGTGAAATAATAGAAATCCACTTTTTTGTTAATAATATTATGTAATGAACAGCTTATTAATTACATTGCTATTATTATATCATCACACCAGATACCTTACGGGGCAGGCAGAACGCACCGATTATCAAGTATGTTTTCTTTTACATTCATTGTACAATCTTCTTACATTAATCAATAAAATATAGGCGCGAAGTACATTAACAATGTAAGCTACAAGGCAGACGGAATACACAAACACACACACACACATAGATAGGCATACACTCACACAGGCGCATTGCATTTAATCAACAGAAAATCAATAATCCATACAAGTTGTGTTCCATGGCTCCTTTACAAAGTGGGAAAGCAGGAACACGGCTTGATGACGTCAGCCTGTGTTGCCGATGCAATGAACCGGACTTGCGCGGAAGGGAGGGGGCACACGGGGTGGTGGGAGAGTAAGGTGTGAGGGGGTGGGGTGTGGGGGGGGGGTGTTTGGAGGCAAGTAGCTATTTCAGTTGAATTAGTTATAAGTGTACTCGTAGTTGCCCCTTTGCGCGTACATTAATGAATTTAATAAATAAATAAACAGAGTATTGATGTGTTGTTGAGAAATAATATTGCCAAGTAGCCGCCGAGTGGGAGCTCTTCAAATATTAATACGTACATTCGTGTCGAATATACTAGAACGTTCCGATATTGCAGAAATATATTACAAAAACTTTAGTATCCATATTTATTATTCACAATAAAATGTATTAACATATTATATTTCTTGTTTTATTATCATTCATTACCATGTCTTGTATGTTTTTTCTTCTACAAATGCATATTACATTGTTACCTTGAAGTAATTGTTATTAAAGAACAATTCGCGTTTCTTTCTGAAGGGTGTGGTTACCAGTCGTACGAGTATGTTTCAGACGCGGTCATCTCAGTTATTAGCAAGTAGCACTTTGAATACGACGCGTATTGAGGGGAACAATGTCCTAATTATCCTATCCCTGTTGTCCTATTACCATTAACTTTAATTAATTACCTATATTTTTAAAAATACTAATTAAACCAGCCCACGATACTAGTCGTACCTTCTGATGTAGCATGCTCGCCTATAAAGTGCCTATTCAGTATTGGATATTTATAAACATTTATTATTTTATCCTTTGATAAAAATAATCTAATATCTTGGCATACTCGTAAGATTGACTTTTCAATGAGACGACCAGCTTCTTAAGCCATTGAGAAAGTACGTTCAATTCGGCGTATCTTTTAAGCTTCGGTTAATTAATCAAAGCCTCGAAAACATCTTTTTTGACTATTCACAGTTCGCACAAGAACAGTTATAAACATATCTGACATTAAATTTTTTTAGCTTTTGTAGCTCACAAGCGTTTAACGAGCAAGGATAGTTTAGATCTTTGTACGTGTAAATAACAACTCACTGTAATTGGACAAGACAATAAAAATGGTTGTAAAAAATTGAAAGCAAAAAATTAACTCCCGCAATACAAGCACGTCGCACTCAACATTTTTAAAAATAACGAACCGATAATATTTTAATCGGTTCGAAATGTCATTTGCCATATATATTTTACATTATGTTAAATGTAATAAGTCGATCTTTCTTGTGACGGACGCCGAACGAAAGGTCAATTTAAAAATCTTACGTCACTCATTTTCGCCCCCAATATGGCCGCTAAATTTTAATATAAATATCATGTGCTAATTGAGCGTATATATGAATTTGTTAATGAAAATGTTTTATTAAAACATTTGCCAACGCAAACATCACTTATGTAAGCACACATTCGTAATGTTACACAGTAAAAGAAAAACAGTAAATATACGATGTTTAACGACGCCTTGCAAGGAGTAATTCAATATTAAGGACGATAATATTTTTAACTTCCAATGTAAGCGACGATTCAAACACTAATATGTATTTTTTTATTTCTAAAAAACCAATAAAACTTGTAGCGTTTTGCTGTTAAAAGCCAAAGTATGTGAAGTCCCCGACGGTGACAAATAATGATACAACTTACTAGTTTTTTTTTTTCAATTTTTTTCTTTATATGAGAATTAACTTTTTGCACACTACATAAATCCGATTTGTTGCCGTATCACGACATAATCAGGAAACAACCAGTTCTACCTAAATATATTAAGACTTAGATGTGCAAAAAAGTTTATATAATGAAATTCGAAATATTATATTGTAATAAATAAATTCTCGATACAGCTGGATTCAAAAAAAGGTGGAGTTGCGCCTATTTGATGAAGTTTATATGTAGCAGCAGACTTATAAAGGCTGTTCGATGGATATATAAATTTAAAAAAAAAAGTTAAAAAAAATTGGACACTGCGTACTCGTTACACATATACTATGTACGGTTATTTTTAATAAAATGAATAGATGTATATTATAACATCAGTCAGACAAGAGCGTTACATCAAATTAAATCAGATCTGAGAAAAACTGTGTGATTTATTACATCTCGTTACGAGAACGCTTAAACAAAAATGAACAATAACTATGAAACAACACAATTTTTATGTTCCCGCTTCCGCTATTAGCAAATTGGAAAATATTTTATTTAACAAAAACGAAACACACATCTGTATTTCCTTGAAGGGCTTGGCAGAGGAGTATACATAGTAATCTCACTTTTCGCCAGTTATGATGTAAGGCCTATGGAAACGGGGTTGAGCTTATTGATATTGACTGGCATAAATCCATACCATGACCTAGTACTGGTAACTTCAGGTCTCAAAACCCAATAATACATTGGGCTGATCCGGGTATCGAATCCGGGACCTCTCGCTCAGCGATCGAACTTGCAGCCATTGGGCCAACCTGGCAGACAACAACCGGGACAAATCAGAGATGTAGCCTAGACCTAGGATGTATCAAGTTTGCCCACAAAGTGCCTATTCACTCTAGTCTTGAATAATTACAGGTTCTTCGAATCAAGTCAACCCTCAGACTTAATGAATGCATTCTGTGAAAGCTGTGTCCAAAAGTGCAACGACAAAAGGGCAGATAAAGATGAGCATGATACACATCTCTACTAAGAGAGAGACAGACAGAGATGGAGGGAGTAGTGCTGGTTTATTAAATCAATAAGCTCACCTTAGTTATTTTATTACGCAATAATTGGATTAACGAAACTGACGGACGGCCTTGCGCCGGCCATTGCGCGCTGTGTATTGTACTCGACATGGTCAAATTGATACATTTTATGGCTACTTAATACATTATATTGTTTTTATATATACCTACTATCTGACCCGGCGATCTTCGTCTCGTCTTTAAATTAAATAATGTGTCAGAGTTCAATAACTAAAAATTAAGACAACAACAAAAAAATCAAAAACATTCTGTACGAAAGAAGTTTAATTAATTTAATGCTTCTAACAATATTTTTGGTTGTTTATTGCGGTACCTACGTATATACACAACACGCGACGTGAAATTTAATTTTAATTTTACGCACGCACGCAAAAAATTTAATTTTAAATTTGAACGCCTTACAATATTTGCAACAGTTGTGATTTCCCCTTCAATGTCGGCACCATAGTCAATTTTCAATGTATTTGTTTACTGTCAAATATTAATGGTGTGTTTAGAAATTTTCTTAGAAGAATATGTGTATAAAAAACTATGTGTTGATAATAGACTAAATAAAAAATTTGATAAAGGGGTATTAAATGACAGACCAAACAATTGAATGAGCATGCTATCCTATCCTATGTATGCTATGCTATCCTTTAATATCTCATAGTCTAAGCTTACTTCCTTGCTTAATATTTAATTTCTGAACGCACCCTATTTGGCATATACGAACCTTTGTATGGTAAAATAAAATTGTTGCTTTTACTATTTTCCTTACGATTTATTCATGTTATCTCACCTTTTAAACCTTCCCTGGACTTCCACAAATAATTCAAGACCAAAATTAGCAAAATCGGTCTAGCCCTTCGCGAGTTTTAGTGAGAGTAACGAACAGCATTTCATTTTTATATATATAAAATTATATATATAAGATATATATAAGATAATGTCATACGACTGCGCAAAGATACGCTTTGCATACAAAAGAACGATACGTGTGGGTGTGGGTTATGTATGTTATGTTACGAGATGAGAGCGGCCGGCGGACACGTGCTCGGACGGAGTAGCACAATTAAACAAACGGCATTAAAGCAATGTTTATTTAACGTTATAAAATGTTATTACATTGCTAAACGACGTCGTCTACAAATCGCTAGTCCCGTGTAATGGATATCCGCTAACCTACCTCAATCACTTATTTGCCTCGCTGCAGGAGCGGCCTAACCCTCGCGACACGGGGTCACGTTGCTGATGTGGGATAAGCCAACTGACCGCTCGTGTCGGGAAGTGTACTATTCAGTTTACTTTGGGGACAGAAGCTGGCTGCTAACGGATTTTTGATTATTTAAATTCACATATAACGCATTTACACGATAAGCGCGAAGACGACGCGTTTGTTACGAGTACACGTCACATGCTGTCTAGGGTAGCTCTGCTCAAGTCATTTCGTTTTAGATCGGCGTATTTATGTAGAACCAAATGCTTACATTGATACTACGCACCCATTTATTACATCCATTCATCTATAAGTACATATAATAAAACTGTAACTGATCGCTGTCTGTACATGACAAATATATTTAAAAATTCATAATGGGGGAATTTATATATACCTCAGAACCCAAAACTATGTTTTTTCATTTTGTTTGTTTGTTTGTTTGTTTGTTTGTTTGTTTGTTTGTTTGTTTGTTTGTTTGTTTGTTTGTTTGTCTGTCTGTCTGTCTGTCTGTCTGTCTGTCTGTCTGTCTGTCTGTCTGTCTGTCTGTCTGTATGTATGTTTGTGCACGCTAATGTCAGAAGCGGCTTATCTGATTTGAATGCAGTTTTCAGAATTATATTGTGATGGGCTTCACTTAACATTTAGTGTTTTTTTTTTCATTTAAATCGGTCAAAAAGTTATGTCAATTAATGTCACGTAATATGTACCAAAAAAATACAGCTCAGTTCTATATGATCAATCATATTAAGTAGGGTTCAGCTTAGGCTGGAAGCTCGTTAGTTGAATGCGATGCAGCCACGCGTGGTTTAGTATGTAGGTACATATACGAGTATAAAGGGCTTTCACTCCTTCACGCAAAAACTACTGGACGGAATTTGATGAAACTTTAAAAATTTATAGTTTATACATTAGTATATAAATAGCGTACTTTTATAATAATCGGAATCTACGCGTACGCAGTCGTGGGCACAACTAGTTAATAATAGATATATACGTTACAATAAACGTAGAAATAGTTAAAGATAACGTATTCGTAGGTTAAGTTTTTGTTGCTAATTCGTGCGCCGCTTTTTGGAAAATTGACTTGGGCACTGTAAATCTCTTTTGCAGTAAGTGGATTTGAAGAATATGTTTTAGAATGTACGCTTATTTGATTTAGATTCGTTTCTAGATTATATACCTTTTTCATGGTGAGGTAAACAGCTATTTATTGTGAAAAACAAATGGGGTTACATAGTACATGTTGATGTAGATTGTGTGCAAAAACACGCGAGTTAAAATAATACAGGGGATGGAATACAAAGAGCGCATTACGACCGGCTCGGCGCGGCGCGGCTTCTGGAACAGCGATGGATAGGGTGGAGGACATTCACGTACACCAGCACACAGACGACTAGACTCACGATAGATATCTGTGTTCATCAAACAATGTCATTAAGTGCACCGATGGACAATGTGCCCAGTGGCTCGTGAAGCACGGAAACTTGAGTCGAAACACTTATTAGGGTCCAACGATTCGATTTTCGGGGTCATATGGATTGTACTCGAGATCATTTTGTAGGTATGTATAAGACTAACGAAACTGTGCTTACTACAATTTAATAAAGATCAATTTACATAAGATAACTTCTAAAATCTCGGTGATTACATACGAGTACACCAGCACCTAATATACATTAAGAAGCGTGCCTTTACGTATAGACGAAAAAATTGATGCGCTTTGTTCTTTGATCACCAGAGACCACCACACAATTTAAGAAAAACGTGACAACACACGACTAGTGCCTTTCTATTTAGGAAAATGCTATATCTCCTTTTGAAAGATTCCGTGATAAATGACAAGCTTCCCAATGAAAACCAAGTCTCCGGTATTTTATATTTAACTACACGCCTACGAATTTCGCAGTGCTCCGTGCCGCGGCGGCCGCCGCTTCACACACGTCTAGTGTTGCGTAGCATCTGATGTTTAAGGTATGTAAATAAGGAAGTTGTGTTCTAATTTTAAGTTGTTTAAAATTCTTTTTGCACTCTCAATTTATGTTGTAACATTATAGCAGAATTTTTGTCACCGCTTTAAGCCCACGTGTGATATTACCCTACACTAAACCAGTGTTTAGTGTAGGGTAATATTACACGTGGGTATCAACAGGGTTAGTCTACGGGCAACAATATGTATGAATCTCTTTCAAGAGTCACGAAAAACCCTGTATGCAATTATATTTACTTGATTGATGTATAAAAGTCGTTTAATGTTCAAATATCACCGAATAAGTACAGGCACAAACCACTATAGACTTACAAAGCTACTCATCGACATATTTCTAAGCGTAGCTGTGTACCTAACGTGCTCCAGAACGACAATGTTAATCGTGGCGTGTGTACAGTCTCGCCATTATTTTTGTACACATAGCGGTTTTGTAAGGGATAGGGACTTGCCTCGCTACCTGCGAATTACGTTCGACTTCGTATGTCTGCTGCATGTCAATATGAGTGTAGAGCCTAAACACAGCCGAACAGGGTGCTGGCGGCCTTACATAGTCGCACTTGGATTGCGTAGGTAGGTACGTGTGGTCTGACCATGTCATAACGCGCTCTATATCGCGACATTTCACTGTCACTATATCACTATCAATATAACAATATCAGTATCATCATCATTACATAGTATAAAACAAAGTCGCCTTCTCTGTCCCTATGTTCGCTTAAATCTTTAAAACTACGCAACGGATTTTGATGCGGTTTTTTTAATAGATAGAGTG
>DWTO01004503.1:0-11480 GCA_018244755.1 Jemadia pseudognetus
GAAAATCTAAATTACAGAAATGCTATAGTGCCCGACCCGGGAATCGAACCCAGGACCTCCTGACCGGCAGTGTCACTTGGAACCAACACGACCAACGTGGCAGCCATTAATCAGAGGCAAATTATTAACTAATTCTCCGAATATGAGAGTTACAAATAATTACGAGTACTGCTATTAATCTGAAAGTAAGTAATACATAATGTGAGAACAAACTTACGCGAAAACAACAAGGAAATTACATCAGAATAGTTACATTTAAGACAAATCTAGCAACGTGACTGTTCTGACGAGAGTAGGTAAAACCCAAATACAATTTAATCTTAACGCGTTTTATAAAATGTCTACAAAAACTATATTCTTATATACATTTTTTTCTAATTGCACAAATAAATTAATCTCTTAACGTTATTCGCTTTTCATTCCTTTCGCTATTGGAAAAAATCTCGCCTTGCACAGTAATTTTATTAATTTTTTTTTATTTTCTTACTGCCTCGTTAGCCGAGAGATGCGAGCGCGACTGGTGATATAAAGGTGCTGAGTTCGATTTCCGGGTCGGGTACTATTAGGGTTTTTCTAATTTGATATTCCTAGTAGTGGCTCGGAGTATAAATTCATGCCCGGTATGTGGCAATAATCTATAGTGGGACGTATGAGTAATTGGTGAAACATGGAAATATACTACACTCCTCTGCCTACCTCTTCGGCGATTACAGGCATCATCGTCGTCAGCCTATTCCCGTCCACTGCTGGACATAGGCCTCTCCAATAGCACGCCACTGAGCTCCACCTTCAGCTCTTCGCATCCAACTATTGGCAGCCGCTGCGTATATCGTCTCTCCATTTAGCCGGAGAGCATCTAACGCTACGTCTGCCAACAGCGTGTGTTTTCTTTAATCATGTAGTGTAGAGTAGATGCAAACACTGCGTTATGATAAGAATAATATAATGCGAAAATGTTAAACAATAAAAGCAACCGATTCTCATGTTTACTTCGTCTAGGAACGTCAGATGATTGCATTGCTATTAATGGCAAATTGAAGGTTGCACTAAATAAGACACGCAAAACGTGTCGTGTTAAATTACTACATACCTACATAAAACAATAAATATCATTAAGATCACTCCACACACGGCCATCTGATACCAAACTAGGCGAAGCCTGTGCTATTGTAATGACACGGCTAGTTAACTATATGTATGTACTTACATATAAATACATATTTATATAGGTCCTTTTAACATTCCGAGACAAAAGAAACATTTGTACTTATTACAGAAATATTTCATGATTCTCCGCATAGCACAGTTAGCGTAACGAAACAATTCACCAATGGATCAGTTCAATATTATCTATGTCTATCTGTACCAGATCGAATTATTGAACATGATAAAAATATCTCGATTCGATACTGGCTTTTTCAGTTTATGATTCATTGATTTTAGATCTATGTATGTTATTATGCAATGATATTGATACACAGACATATAATATGTAACTATTACATATATGTTACTTGTGATGTATACTAAAAATAGACAATTAAAATTGGCGAAGCCAGTATGTGCGCAACACTATGAGCAAGTTTTGTTGATAAATAAAACACAACTTCCATTGAATATTCGCGCTTCATATAGATAAGCACGCTTGGAACTCAAGGAGCAATGACGCAGACATTTTAATAAACACTGTATTTACCAATTATGTAATAAATGATGTAACTCCACGCCATCTTGCACCAGATGAATTCTTGTTAAATATTTGGTTAAATATAATTACGTTTAGCAAAAAACCCCCGTGGGTTTTCCCTGCTTACTTATTACCAAGACATGTAGTTTAGGAATCATTTTCCTTTTGATATTACTAATTAGTTAGGCTATCGACTAAGCTCTAATCGGTTCAAGTAGACCGATCTCCGATTATAAGTAATCTCTCAGGAATACGTACCCAATGATTTAACACAAGATTAATTACTATGGAAAATATGGCCACTCTGTGTATTCCAATATACAGAATATGATAATATCAACACACCAAGTCTATAACTAGGTAGGCAGAGAACTCTAATATCAAGTATCTTTTTTGTGTAAATATTTATTTTTCATATGCAACAACGCCTGCCCTGTATCTACATAAATATATCAAACTTTTCTTTCCTGGAATTCTATTTCACGGTTAATAAGAAGTAGGTATCTATCTGTTATTGGTATAAGTTACATAATGATGTAAATGCATCTGAGATTTTCATCATTTATTTGGAATGGTTACAGGTCAAGAACAAAAACGACTACAATTGAAATGATTGACAAAGGGCCGAGCTACGTAATTTCTTATGAAATGAGAGTCAGTGGGTATCGAACTGGTTCATAATCGGAAGATTTAACGTCGGAATGAGCAACAGGGCCAAGGAGACCGCCGTCCGCCTTCAAAGGTCACTATTAATTACTTAAATTACAACTAGGCATTTTTCCCTAATGCTTTTGTTTTTGTGGAAATCATCCACTTGTACTAGTTTTGTTTTTGTTGAGTTACTGTTACTGATAGAAAATGATATTATTCAATGTAATAGCAGATACGCCTGCTTTAGTTTATTTAAATATAACGAATTATCTTTGACATAATCAATGACAGCAAGTTTGTCGAGTTCAGAATGAATTATTATTGAGTGAGTGAGTTTCGATAATAAAATTATTGCCGAAGTCAATTTCATTGACACATAACTTTTATAAGTAATGAGTCATGACCTTATGAAGAAGGGTGTCGGATAGATTAGAAACTAACACGCCTATTCCAAAAGTCAATCACATATTACGGATACTTACGCAACATTTAATACTTAGTACGAGTATATGTGTTGTAAATTAACAAAAAATAATCTTACATTGAACGTTAATTACCTCGCACCGATAATTAATTATAAAAACGCAACAAAATTGATTGCATGTGTGATTATGTGCTTTTAACAGCGAATGCAAGTCTTTGTTATGCGTTTGACTAAATGTGTGCAAGTTAATAGAGCGTTAAACTAAGGTGCTTGCACTGAATCGTTGCAAAAGCAATGGTAGCAATGTATTCTTTTGTTTTTCCACGTTTATTAACTGTCGTTCACGTTAAAGTATTGTATTACGTCTATTTTTGATTATTATTGTGCGACTGTTCTACACTCCTCTGCCTACTCCTTCGGGGATAACAGGCGTGATGTTACTTTTTTTTTATTACGTCTATTTTGTATGATGCACTATATCTAAATATCTTTTACCTTGCAATTGTAAATAAGTGTTTATTCTAATGCATATTGTTTGGATAATTGGGATTATAAACAATCAAACAGCCGCGTTAAGCCTACAATCTAGACAGCACGTGAAATTTTTCTTTTAAAGCCATAGACACAGGCACAGCGATAGTCAAAGTTCAAAAAGATTAATCAAATGTACTGCGTACTTCAGAAATTAAGCTTATGTAATCACAAGTTTGGTCTATTTTTGTCAATGCCAATGTATTTATCATGTAAATCTTAATTAAACAGTAGCAACTAGCAACCTAGTTTACAAAGTTCTCAGAATGTACGCTAAGGTTCATATTTGTATATCAAATGTAGTACCACTCGTACTAATAATTCAGTGTGCCATTGTATCATTGTAATTTAAATAAATCCAGAAAGTGTTGCCAGTTCACTAAATTTTAATATGCTACAGCAGCTACAATGAATGCCTCTCATCTGCTCCCACGGTTTGGTCCTTATCGATGTGTGTTTTGTCCAACCATTTACCCTTTGCAGTGTTATGGGCGTGTTTGTGTATATCCATGTCTTTTCTTATCATAAAAACGTATTGAATATCTCGCCTTATCAGATCGCTTCCTTCATGCCACATGAAACCCTGTTTGACGCTTTTGGAACCGAGCGACCAGTTTTTAATACAAGTCGTTTACGATTACTGATGCTCGACTTTACGTTTAGATAAGAAAAATTATTATAATATTAAAATTTGTTTATTATTTAACTAAAGTTTTATATTTGTTAGCCAATAATAATTAATATTTTCCATTTCACATTTTACGGCTTTCATCTTACTCTTCCACTGTGAGCTTTACTTTTTTTTAGTTTCCATCACCTCATTCATAGTTCTAGTATTAAAAGACCAGCTTTTCTTAGGAGGAAAAGCAGTAATCTGTAAACGAAACAAGAGCAGTAGTCTGTAAACGAAACAAGAGCAGTAGTCTGTAAACGAAACAAGTCAAATTCAGGAACTCTGAATTGAGCAGTTCTCGTTGCAATGTTTTCCTTCTCTGTTATAACGCATGCTATTAATTCTGAAAAAGGGAATCCCCAAACCGCAATTTAATTATATGTACGTTTGTAGTATGATAACAAGTTCAGTAGTTATAGGCGTGAGAATTAATTTGTTTATTGCAGATGCCTTTAGATAATAGTAATACGTAGATATATTACACAAGAAGTCGATTGTCAGAAGACGATCTGTTTAACCTTAAGAAAATTCGCCGTCAACTTCCTCATCGCTGGATACAGACGAATTTCAATTTGGAATAGCTTAATTAAAGATAAATAACTGATGTGACTTCAAACTAGGTGTGTAATTAACATTAACACTATTGGGCCCCATGTGTAACGAAGCGTAACAAAGTACACGCTAGTATTACAAATATATTTTTTGTTATATGTACATAGCTTGAGTATAAATTAACGATTCGCAGTTTAAAAGTTTTATTCGGAAGTGAAAAACAGCACTACTTTTGGTGTTGCGGCAAATATTAAACAGACAAAATACTTGGGAGGTGTGTCATTAATAATTTAAGTATTGGTGTTGCTTGCACAAAAAAACTAACTTTAAGATTCACCCAATATGATTAAAATAATATATTTCCGTACTGGCTGTTTAAAATTAAAACAAGTTTTTAAATATCCGTAACAACGTATATCGGATTTTACATTCCGATGAAACATAATTTACAATTGCGTCATTTTTTTTAACATGAAATATTTTTTTAATTATTAATCTCGACTCAGTGTCCTTTAGAACGAAAAAAAACTGTACTTACGAGTAGGTACATCTTATCGGAATAAATGTGAAATTCGCTGTTATGTGCTACATTAAATAATAGTTTATTACGGTTCTGCAATAAAATCAGGTACTTTTAACACAAAATTGTATTCCATAAATTAATTTTAAAATTTAATAAGCACTAGAACACCGAATGAGAAAATAATAATTTATGCGTTTCTTTACCACATGTTTACGGTTTTTGTGTGTTCATCATTACGAGCGTCCGCCATTGTTGCATTGTGAAATGGAATGGCCTTGTTTCTCGCTTACATTTCATTCACACGAGTTTTATTTAACAGAATAATTCTGAATACCAGCGTATGTTTCAGTACATTTATGTTCTTTCGCCTGAGTTTTAAGTCCGCCATGACGGCACTGTACCTAATAATTAGAACAATAATAATTTATCTTGGAAAATGTGGTAATAATCTACTCCCGAAGAAATGATTAATTGTATTTTACATAGATTATTATATTATATTCTTAAATATATAAATGTATTTGGGGAACAGTAGCATAAATTATCTCTTTGAATATACCAGTCTTATCAATCTTTTTATTACATTAAATATTGTAGTCGGATAATATTAATTTAAACTTTGCATATCTAGCGATCTCTGTTATTTGATTCTCAAAGTTTTATATTTTTTTATTCACTTAGCACCCGATTTTTAACCGAAAAGTGCATATTACTTATCAACTTTTCGGTTTATCCGCAACTATACTGAGGATATCCTAAATATACCGAGGCATCCTGGAAATTTTGCTGTTATTATTTACAAACTACACATTTCTTTTATCTATAGGAAATATATTATTTTATTAAAGCATACAGCTATCAAAGCGATGTTTATTTAAAAAAATATAATTTAAATTCCAATTCCAAATTAAATTGAAAAGATTACATCCAAAATACAAATGTTTTACATCCACGCTTCGCTGACGCCTGATTTTAATTGCTTGCTGATTGTGAAACACGTCATACTTATACTATAAGGAGACAAGAGTTTATCCAGAAATCAAAAGCGGAATTAAAAGTTTGTATGGACGTTGGTGCTATGATTAGTGAACCTGACTTTTGCATCGGGGGTAGTGGGTTCGATTCTCACCTAAATTGAATATTTGTGTCATGAGAACAGGTATTTGATCTGCGTCTGGGTGTAGAAAATGTTTATATAATATACATTTATATGTATGTATGTAGTTTATCAATCTTCTAGTGACGGTAACACGAGTTCTCTCGATGCTTAGTTAGGGATCAGATGGCGCAAGACATGTTTATTTCCCAAGATATATATTATTATCAAAGCCGAAGGTTTTGAATTAAACTTATCGGAGTCGGAATCCAATAAATTTAACGATCGGCTTGATGCAATTAATTATAACATGAGGAAAAACTTTGACAACAGGTAATGACAGAAAACTAAGCCGATTAAGAAAAATAATGTCAATTTTATTTATTCTACAGTTGACCGATTGATATTAATACACAAAAGACGTAACTAAACGTAACATCACGCCTGTTATCCCCGAAGAGGCAGGCAGAAGAGTGTAGTACACTCCCACGTATCACCAGTTACGTTTACGTCCCACTATGGAATAAGTGGTGAGCCTATTGCCATGCACCGGGCACAAATCCAATAGCAAGTGTTATTAAAACTTAAAATGCTCCCGCTAAAAGTAAAATGAACCCGGTTTTCCGGAGGGAGAGGTCGAATTTCATAACACTAGGCTATCACTATTGCTATATTTGTTGGCATATAAAACCAATAAATCTTTATCCTACCTCTTTTCCTATACGGGAAACGAGGTTTGTTGAAACATTTTGCAATGGCCATAAGCCTTCCAGTTACTTTCAAGTACGGTTAGCAACAAAGTACGTGTGTGCTCACTCCATAAGTTTTTTTCATTGTTGTTACGAGAATATTAATTTTATTTTTTGTTCCGGGTTTTGTTTTTAGTTTTTTTTATTGTTTTTTTACACATTTGTTACAATTCTCATGAGTGAGGATATCGCTGAAATACTCTTTGAAAATATTAGCAATGTACTTCACTTTGTTAATATTATTTATGTACAATCACCCACGGAATAGTATTATTTATGTATAATCTTGGAAATGATAACTTTTAACTGGAAAAGGTAATTTTTATGTACTTCACTTTGTTAATATTATTTATCTATAATTACCCAGGGGAGGCCTATGCCCAGCAGCAACTGCAATAGACTGATGATGATGGTATATAGGTTCATAGTCTAAGTTGCTTATAGTATATATTAACTATATATAACTTATATATGAACAGTTATATACATAACAGATCGTAAGTTACAGATTAAATAAACCAAAATGTAATTTGACGTTTTCTGCGGACCCCACCAACCATTAATCGCTTACGAATTCCACTAATCGGACAATATTTATTACGAAGTGTCACCTGTTAAAATAATGTACTTTAATACACATCTATTTATGTGTGACATTGATCCCATGGCAATACTACATAGTTCCCGTTGGCACGACAAAGCCACTATTCACACATACGTCGCGTTCTCAACTTCTCATCAACTTCCTGCTGTCAGTAACTGAATAATTTTTTATCGATATCCAATCATCATAATACAACGATCATTATGCTCGCAATTAACAATATTGCCGTGTTTACGTGTACGACTTATTACCGTACGCCTTGCGACACGACCTTTGCGAACAGTACAGCAGTAAAATCCTTGTGGTGATGCAGTTCTCTCAACCACGTGGTTCGACTTATAGAAATAACTTTCATATATTCAAGCAATATTAATGAACATGTTAACTTGAGTGACAATAAGTAATAATCTCAGCATAAAATATGCTGGGGAATAAATGATCTTTATGATGTTAAATATAAGCCTGGGCCAAAAGTACCTGTAATAGATAAGCAAGTATGACAGTTTTGGTGCGTTCAGAAGAGGCGAAGCTGTCAAGACTTGTCAAGCTTGGAATTATTACTCCTCTGCCTACTTCTGCGGGGAACAGGCGTGACAGTACGCATGTATGTAATAGAGGCAATTGTTAAGTATGATATTGCTTTAAGAAGCAATTATTTCTTTGAAATATTGTAACATCGCTTACTGAATTTAAAATTACTTAAGTGCTAAACCACTACATAATTTATTTTTGAAATTTCCGACAGCAATAAATTATAATATTCAAATTGGAAGTTGCAATATTCCAAACAACAGGAAGGATAACAGGATATTAACTTTCTTCAGATTTGCCGTTCCATATTTACCAAATGCTGAGTAAACGCTAAAATATTGTAATTAGTAACCTTCAGCCGGCGTCTAAGTACTTATGTAGATGCGTATTACGTATAAATGTTTACAATGTTAAGGCTATGCGGGCGCCGCATGAAGCATGCTCTAAGCAACATCGCGCATCGCATACCTCGCGAACTCCCATAAGGTTGGCGCTGTAATTCAAAATGCCCATAGAATACTGATCGTCTCTAGTCACGAGTTGCAACCTTTGCGAATACGTGATGAGGACGCCATGTATACATATTTATGTGGGTTTGTTTCTATATATATGTAATATGGATATTTCTGTAAGCTTCAACGCGTAACAATAACACTCCCTCGTTTCACCAGTTACGGTTTACGTTCCACTATAGAATAGGGCGTGATCTTAATACAGCCATAGACCGGGCACAAAACAATACTTAGACCCACTACTAGAGCTTCTAATTTAGAAAAAAATGTATTTAAGAGATTTGAACCCAGGACTTATCGATCGGACCTCGCAACCATTCAACCTAGGACACAGTCAAATGATAGTTACGGTGTCACTTTCGGTGTCACTGGTATTAAATTCCTAGATTAGTAGCGTCAGTTCCCACAATGACACAGACGTTGCTTTTCAGCGGCAAAATTATGAATATACATATGCAACATTGTTACATTAAATACAGGATTCTAGTATTTCTATTCATTATAATGGTGGTGTAAATTATACTTATTAAAATATATGAATGGGTACTGTTGTATAATTGTATATATAATAAATATGTATTATCATAGTAATTATGTCTGTAATTTTATTTTTACGTCTACGAATGTACAAACGTTTAAAATTTTAAATGTAAAATATTTAAATAAATATACCGACATATTGTTTCAGGTTTACTTAGACATACTTGGAAATGATTCGAGTGCGCTACTGTTAACAATATTAATTGTATTATTGTCTAAAATGAACTTTTACCAGTTAAACGATCTACGTACACGTGAAGTCAATATAACATTTTATTTCGCGCGACCGCAAATTTTAATACACGATAAATTATTTTAAGCGCTTGCCACGTGATAATAATATGTATATGTGTATCCTGTTTGCCTTGAAACGCTTTTATTACACGGTTGCGTTGTTATTTTAATATTTTCAGGTGCCTACTCCACTTTTTAAAACTTATTAGAATAGCTCATTTTTTATAAACCTGATTTACACGATAAGTGATTTCAAATTACATTCGTAAATAATTCCCATTGCTTAATTATTTTTTACATTTTAAAAGTGGTTAAAATACTTATGTAATGAATGTTTACTAAAGGTTAAGTTGTACATCGCGAATAAAAGCAACCATGACAAAGTTACACACACACACAAACACACACACACACATCACACACGTGGTCTCAAACTATACGTGACATTGTATTATTGAATAACAATATTACGTAGAATTCACTTCAACATTATCACACGAGGTTTTGTATACTTGAAAAACACGAATGAATTTACGCAGTTACGGTTTCGGCTTCGGCTGCGCGTGACCACGTGTTCATGACGATACACAAACGATAACAGTTTTAATACAAATATAGTTGATATATTTGTACCTTGTAGTATTTTGATGGACAGTTTGTGTTGACTGACAGCGAAAGAGGGAATGGTGGGGTGTGGGCGTGTGGGGTTAGAGTTCAAATAGATATTAAATGATTTTGTTGAGGTGTTTATATATGTTGTTAAAAAGATTAATAAACTTGTATTAATTGGTAAAATGATTACAGCTATGGACCGGTTAATAAAACTCGATCTGTTAGTATATGTATGTTTTAAGTTAGTATTTAGCTGAAGAAACGTGGTAGTGTACTACACTCCTCTGCCTACCTCTTCGGGGATAACAGGCGTGATGTTACGTTTCTATATTATATTTATAAAGTTAATTTTACGTCCTAATATAACAAAAATAGCCGTATTCATTACACAAGTATTTCTCCCGAGTGGGAATCAAACCCACAATCTCTGACTCATCATTCGGAGTCGCTAACCATTGAACAGACTGGCCCGTTAAGTTAAGTGTAAGAGAAGCGTTATCTTTACAGATCACTTTATAAATATTATATTAATATAAGAATGTTATGCACTAGTTTATCCTCTTAAATTAATTATGTACCTATGTGACATATGACATTTATGAGTAATTTCCAACTGTCGCAAAACATTAGGTGGAGGCGGAAATGTAACTTTTCAATGGAATACAGAAAATCCCTAGCTTCGATTATCTATTGGACCCAGGTTAAGGTTATCCTTGTTGAGTGTCTCACAAAGATCAACGATGATTTCAAGGAAAAACTATTACCGGTGCTTGTAATGCGCTCGTTTAGTGAATAGCGCCTACGTCGTTGAAAGAATCAAAAGCGATTTGAAACAAAAAAAAATGACTAGCAATTATATAAGTAGTGGTTGCTAGAGATTCTAAACATTACATGTGAGTTTTTTTTACAGGTTCCTTTGCTCTTAACTTCTTGTGGAGATTTTAAGTATATTCTGAATGATTCTAAAGTTACTCGTCAAAATAGATTAAGTAAAAAAAAGTTAATGCTATTCTAATTGAAGAAAATTGCTTGAAATTAACGTGTTCTTTTATATACCTATTTTAAATTTTAGCCATTAATTGTGGAATGTCGCTACGTTTAAACGGCAATGCTTATTATAAACTCTCAGCTGATGTATGTTTATTTCACCGCGTTATATGTGTAGACTGACAAGCTGACATACAGGCAGTGGCGGGTTTACTAATAGTACAGTATTCTAAGTAGGCTTGAGCCTAGGGCGGCAGGTTTTTGGGGCGGCCAATTTGGAGACCGGATTTTTATTTTTTGGTAGCTCATAGAAAAAAAGATTATTGCATGACGATTTTCTAATGTCTTACAGATAAAAGTCTGCAATAAATTTTGCAGTAATTATAATTATAATATAGTAAACAATTTAGTATATAATTTTAAGTGAAAAAATATTTTTTCCCCGATGCGGATTTTTTTACGCTACAATATAAACGACGTCAATGGTCCACCAGCACATAGGGCGGTCCATTCTGTAGGCAAGAAGGCGTTTGTCCCTGTAGCTCGGGACTAGAATACGAGCTACGGTATCTCC
>DWTO01004504.1:0-11479 GCA_018244755.1 Jemadia pseudognetus
TTACTAGTCACTACTAGTAACTAAGTACGGACGGTCCGCTCCACACACAATTTTTTATTCCCTAATATACACTATTTTGTATATTTATGATTTAATTTCAGCGTATAAACATTCTCAAAAATATAGATCGACACATAGACAAAAAGCCTGGTTAGCAGAAGATAAAAGAAGAAAGAAAAAGGCATTTAATTTAGAATTTTCAAAATCTTACGATGATTCAATTTCCACGTCACAAGATGATTGGGGCAAAAAAGAAAAAGAGCCGGATAGCAGTTCTCGCTCTGAAAGAACTATATTTAAATCTCCAAGTACAAAATCTCCTTTGGACGAAAAAATACCAGAACCTAGGAAAAAGAAAACACATTTTGTAGATAAACCCAGAAGCGTACAGTCCTCACCTCGAGAGCCCATAGATATAGAGAAATGCTTCAAAGAAAAAATACCGAAAGATAAAGAATCTGATTCTAAACGCTGTAATGAAAGAGAAAGATACGTAAAAAGAACAAAACTAAAAGCCAAAAGTCCAACACAAAGTAAAATGGCAGATATTAGTCACAGATCACACTATGATAGAAGAGAAGGTGTGGGATCGAACATGAAATTACATTTAAATATACCTACTTCTGATGACTCTAGTGAACAGTACAGAAAGGATGGTTTGTTCATATTATTATAAAAAAAATCATATGTGAGACTTTTACTATTTAATAAACCATTATTTTATACGAGTGCAAAACACATTTCAGGTGTTGGTAATGGTAATATATCTCCTAGAAAACACAGACGTCTGAGAGACAGCCCTAGACGAAAATCAGGTGCTACCAATACGGCCAAGTCACCAACATCGAGTAATCACTCTGCATATAGGTAACATTAAAAATATTCTATTAATTTAATATAATCAAAATACATATTGATTTGGCGATTAAACACATCATACTTACTATTTTCTTTCGATAACATTCAGTGTTAGACCAAGAAGAAAAAGCGGTTCAAATGAAAGTATTTCTCTGCCTGGTAGTTTACCTCGCAGAAAACAATCCATACCTACGATACCCTGTATGAGTTCTCTTGAAGCTGAAGATATTGAAACTACAAGAACACTAGTCAGTGCGGGTTCAAAATTAACTCCGTTGAGGTATACCAAGAGTCCAACATTATCACCTAGACTTCATCGTAAACAAGAAAAAGGTAATCATAAATAGCATACCCTCGTGATTTAACACTTAAGATTTTTCCTTAAATTAAAGCTTTTTCCAAATTTTAAATAACAAATAACAGTGGACTAGTCATGTTTAGTCAATAATATGACAGAAATCGGCAAAGCGTCATTGACGAGATTTTGAAATCCAATCAACAGAAGGAAAATTTGCAAAGGCGGCCTCTGCAGAATCACTGCGATCGGTTTCTCCAGGTTCAGACTCTGTATTCTATTCAGAACAAACGGAGCATAGCCTGGCTGGTGCAGATGGAGAAGCGAAAGCCCATTGCTTACATTGCGGGAAGGAGGTCCATATTGTCACTGCAACCCACGACCACGATAGCAGAGCATCCAGGACCTCGCATACTGATGTGAGATTAATGTTCTATATTATTAGTAGCTTTTGTAAAATACGTTTTTTACGTATTTTTTGTAACATAAGTTATATTGAAATGATCTACAAAGTACATTGAATACAAAATACAATACAAAGTATATCGGTACAAGGTATATCCTTAGACAGTATACACCGCCCGCCACCTATTTTATAAAATAATAATATTTTACATTATACTGCATATAATTTTCTTAAAGTAATAATTCATATATTCAATAAAACAAATTTGCATAGGAATCATATACTGATGCAACACCAGACATAGTGCCTGCTCCAGCCGGCTTCGCAGATTCTCCATCCTGTATGAGCTCGAAAAAGCACGCTAGTGGAGCGCGATTATACAAGAAACTCGAAAAAAGATATCGGTCTGAAGACAAATCGAGGCACCACTATCGACATAGACAGGACGTTCGAGCCAAGGTTTACAAAATTTTCTGTTATTATGAATAATGGCTTCTTAGTTCCATAATGCAGAGTTTACTTTGACACATACCTTTTTATTCTCATCTAATTCAAATCCCCACCTGCATAAACAGTAAAAAGTTCCAGGTAAGTTGAAACAATCTTGACTAATAACGTCGCATTTGTTTGTTTCTAAGAGACATTTATTTAAACCTACACACATACCAAATTCAGATCTCCATTTGAAACCCTCGTCACAGTTATTACACGATATATTCCATCTGTTGTTTACAATATCATTAAAATTTTGATTGCTCTTACGTTTCATTTCGCACTTTCTTTTGGACAAATCTCCTTGAGTATTTTCTTTAAAACAAGGGTTTCTTTTATCATTTTGGCACTTTACAATCGATTCAATATGTTTAATGGGACAACAAGGATCAGGACAAAAACTATACATTGCGCATTGAAAAGAAAATTTATCAAGAGCTCTTGGATCATGATTATGACCACCGAAATCTTTATTCCAACACTTGGCAAAATTATCACAGGACTCCCCAATCATTGTTAATGACGGCACTCCCATCATGGTATACCAACACATGTAATATGATGCGGTAGTACGCCATTGAAACCTTTCAATTGGTTCATCGAATGGTAACCCAATTTTCTGTATATAATTATAATTTTCTTCGCATTCGTGATATTTTTTCTTTATTGTCGTTTCATTTTGTGGATCTATATTTTCATTTATTACTACTGAAGTATCTTCAATTCTTAAACAAGGAACGGTTTCTATTATACTATGTAGATAATTAATACATGTGTAAAAATTGTTGTAGCAATTTGCTTTCACTTCCCACTGCAGTGACTTCAAAGGAGGATTAGGAAATAAACTAAAAAATCCTGTAAGACGTTCCTCTGGTTTTTGCGGATAATACCGACGATCCCATTCATTAAATTTATGATCACGCAAATAATACGCGATGTCTTTAATAGCACTGCTAATCCATTTATCATTTGGAATTATTGTTGGGCTAGATTCTTGAACTTTTTGTACGTCGTCGAAAATAATACTATTATTACTATCGTCTTCAACAGTATTTGAAGAAATTATTAAATGCACACACAAAATCGAAATGTGAACAATGACAATTGAAAATATCATGGTTATATAACTATTAACTAAATCGCGGAAGCTATTATTAAAAAACTGACATGAGTCAATCATTATCAATGTCTAAACTCCTTTGTCATACAATCATATAACTTTTAAGAAGTATTTAACTTACAGTCAATCAATAGCAAAATAAACTGTCTTCCACTCTTATTCATAGCAGAGAACACTTATGTAATAGTTAAAACAATACTTATAAGTGATTAGACTATTCACTTTAGTCAAGGTATTATTATTATTGTAAGTAGCATTACTATAAAATTACTAAAATGAAACATTTAACTTTGTAATTATGACCATGTTATTTTTACTTGTCAATTTTATTGAAAATGTCAAAACGGCAAAACAAAAGTACGGAATGACAATATCTTCGTATTGTAGTTAGGACTGAATTATATTTGATTATTTATTTTGGTAGTTATTCGGTAGACTAAACATATAGTTCAATAACCATGTTTATATGATATTATTTACTATACTAGTCTGAAGAAAGAGGTAAGGAAGAATATGCCGCAACAGAGAAACCCCAAGACACCCGTATAGCCAGATCTGCTGGCAATAGCCTGGATAAACTAGCGGGATCCAACGCCAGTGTTGATCCGGACGGTAAGTTTATTCTTCACTATTAATACAGTATCACGCACATATAGGCACACCAATTTAATCTAATGGGCTAACATATAATTTTTTTAAAGTATCTACACACACAAGTAATGTTCTACAATTGAATGTTAGGCAATAATATTGAACATTAAACATATTGCTATTTCCACGTATCAGGCGCTTCAAATTAAAAATGAATTAATTGTGAAATGCAATATTATATAAAGTTATCATGAACACATGTATGTAACTTACGTATTTTATTACCGTTTATTTATTGTACATGACATTTTAAATCACGACACGATCCGTGCGTGTTCACTAAATGCATAGAGCATGAAGAATGTTCGGGAAGCTCGGACGGGGTGGATGGCAGCCGGGAGGAGAGAGGCGTGTACGCGGCTCCGTGGTGGTGCGGGAACTGGATTATGCTCTCCGAAACTGACGACCACTGGACTAGAATTCCACCAGGTAGGTTAAACCTATTTCGTGAAAAAGACATATTTAAAACATTGCGCACTGATGGGACATTTCCAACATTTTATATGGTCCATAAGTTAATATGTTGTTAAAAAACGTAATTTCTTATTATCCAAATAATTTCAAAATTATTAATTATAGGTAAGTACATTTTATTATAAATATAGAATGAATTACTTTTACAAATTAAATTAAATTTATTAAATTACAAATTAAAATAGTATTTCCTGCGTCACTCTGTTCAGATGTAATAGACATGTCAGAGACAGCGCGTGAAGATCCAACGGAATCAGAGTCGGAGTTCAACAAACGGTACGTCGCCCTAACGCACCGGCTGGTCCACCGACGGGCTTGCATCGAGCTGAACAGACGACAAGCAGATAATAGTTTCGGTGAGTGAATCAACATTCCGATACTCATATATACGACTGGCCCGTTGGTGCAGTGGTTAGTTAACTTGACTGTTGCGCCAGGAGTCGTGGGTTCGACTCCCACCCAGAATAAATGTAACTTCACGCCAGTAATCCCCGAAGAGGTAGCCTGAGGAGTGTAGTACACTCCCACGTTTCACCAGGTATGTTTACGTCCCACTATGGAATAAGCGGTGAGCCTATTGCCATGCATCGGGCACATATCCATACTCGAACCACTACTAGAAAATCTAAATTAGAAAATTTTATAGTGTTCGACCCGGGAATCGAACCCGGGGCCTCCCGATCGTCAGTCGCACTACAACCAACACGACCAACGAGGCAGTCGATGTGTGATAAGCATAAATATTTGTTCTGTGTCTGGGTGTAAAAAAAATATCTATTTAAGTATATATTTATATGTATATAATGTAGTTTATCAGCCGCCTAGTTACCATACCACAAGCTCTCTTGACGCTTAGTTTGGGATCAAATAGCCGTGTGTGTAAAAAAAATGAAATAATTTAGTAAGTGTTCCGATACTAAACACACCTGCATACACGTTTGTATCCAACTCAACGATTGTGACCAATTATTTTACTCAACAATTCAATATTGGTAAGACTCAGATGTTCAACAGTTCTGGATTTATTGGTTAAAAAGGTTTAATACCAAGGCTTGATCATAAGCTTAATAGGTAGTAAGCATTATGTCCGTTTTGGTAAATGATCAGATGCTCAGAAATTACATATACCTATACATATAGTCACACCTATTTCCCGTTGGAGTAAGCAGAGATTAAGAATTTTCACTTGCTACGGTATTATCTGAGTTTTTTCGCCAATAATCCATTAATTAATTACCCAACGATAATCTTATGGCATATTATAATCTTGTAGGATACCAATAATTTTACCTCCGATCAAATATTTATTAGTAATTTTCAAATACCTACTACGTATAGGAATCTATAAAGCATTAGACTACCGTGTAAACAAAACCGTAACCGCATTGGTTTTGCTAAGTAGATATTATATACGCATGTTAGTATGAAAACAGCTCCATGTATCATTTATTACTTATGAAACAATTGAATATCTAAGGTATTTTTTTTGTAACTAACTTAGCACCTCGAAAGGTTACGTAGAAATCAAAGAGCATATTTTTTTTCCATCTCAGGGTAGCTTTTTATGTAACTTTACGTAATCTTTGTACAATTTTCACAAAAGTTTATGTTACAGAAAATTGCGTTGGTAATACTTTTTATTTCCAACTGAGTTCAAAAATTTATTATTATTTAATACGTTCGATTACAATCGATCGCCAATATCAGAGTGAATTTGCCCATTAATGTTTATCCATTATGTAGTTTACAGATTTCTTTCACTCTAAACACCTTTAGTTCTTTGTTTCGCAAAAGATTATTGAAGTTATTTTGACAATAAGTTTCACAATATAATTTTTGTAAAAACTGTTATTTTTCTGCTGATTGTCATTACATTCGGGAGCTTTGAACGCCATTAAATTATTATATCAAATTAAGTCTCAAGCCTTCAGCAAATATTTCATTGTTGGTACGAGTTTAAGAACTCATTCCAAATTGAAACGCTGTATGTGAGCTTCGGAGGTGGTCTTAATCATAAGAACGAAAATATTATTTTCATTTGACCATTGCGTCATAATCATTTACACACGTGCGATAACCGCTCCACTTCTAAACAGTGACGTACGGTACTATTTCTGCCACTCTCTCTCCATTTAAATAGCATCACCTCTTATTTTCGGAACGGCCCCCGAATTCTTTCGGTTATCCGTATTTATTGGCACAAGAATAATTGCTTATCGTGGCGTCATAGCCCTTTACGAATGACATTGTAATGGAAGTATTCTAAATTGCCCATTCAAATGTAGAACAAAATTTTTTCAACAAATTTTTTATGAGTCGTTGAGATAATCCTCATTGTCAATGTTAGGATTGGAAATATGTGTTACTTGTATCGAATAGGTTCGAATAGGTAAAGGTTTATTCGATAGATTTAACACGTTTTTAACACTGACCGATTTGAAGCGTACTAATTTTAATTTCGCTTAGATAGCCAACGTTACACGTCAGTTGTTGCAGACGCGCGTTTGTGACCAGACGGCAGCGGTCGGTATCATTCAGCGTTCGACATAGATGTAGAACATTTATCGATCCGACGTCGCCACTACGTATGTTCAGAAGATTCGTTGTTTATGAATTGTCGTAATTCTGAAATTGTAAGCTAGGAATTTTCGGTGCAAAACAAAATTAATTATACAGAGGTTCAAGATTTCGTCGGTGGTATTTATTTCGAAAAATGGGTCATACTTGTGAGTATTTACACATGTTTATCATGCTTATGTTTATGGGATACGTCGTATCAAGTTTCCTTTATGTGTTATTATTATTTATTGTACAATTATTGTTTAACTATTTTTACAGCGTTTTGTATAAATTCTTTCGTTTCCACATTTTAGTTCGCCAAGTGTTAAGTAACCCGAACGGATGTCTTAGACAGAAATTGGAGGAGATTTTCAAATTGATGCTGGTTTTGTGGTGTCGACAATGCCAAGTTAATAGGCTTGTAGCTTTGGAACCTTGTGGTAATTTACTTTTTGTTCTTTCACCGCTTCTTATAAAATTAATTATTTTAATATTATTAATAATATTACTGCAACATTTAAAATGTTCCCCTTTATGAATGTCTATAAATGTGTTAATAAAATTTTTTCCATGTCAGTACCTAACTTACTCCTTATCTAGAATTCATAAATCGATAAAAGATTTACATCTTACAGCAAACTGTACATCTTCAGTGAAAATGTAAGCCTGTATTAATTTTTAATGTTATATTTTTATTTGATTAGGTACTAATTAAGTTGAATTAAACAAAGGTTTTATTTTACTTTCTGTATCAATCTCATCTTTTTCATGTAATATTTTTTTTTACAGACAATAACAAAAAAAGTATTACGTTACCATTCATTTGATTCTCCATTAGGTTCATACACATTTAGTACATTATATTACACGATAACGTAACGAGATAATGAATGAAAGTTTGATGTTAAGAATTTTGGGCGTCCGCCAAAATATTTGGCGAAAATCATATGGAAGACTATTGTATCCGTTTCGGGCATTTCAAGTGCCCGATGTGTGTCATGGCCAGATACATTCCTTGCATTTATGACTACTCAATATCCATGGATGTACCACTGAGATAACAGTGCGAATCACAGACTTATCTTTTATGTTACCATCTAAATATTATTAAAGCGGATTATAAATTATCTTATCTGTTTTTGGGAATTACATGATTACTTTTCTATTTTTTGTAAATATTGTAGTATTATAGAAATATCTTACAATCCTGTGCATATTAATTAACAATCACATGTTTTTATATGCATTTATGTTCACGGATTTTACATTTTATTTAACAGAATCTACTATAAAACGGAAGGAACCTCACAAGAATTTCAAGGCTTGCTGTGCATATTTTTGTCTAATTAGGACCAAGTCAAGCTTGACTGTTTTTAAATATAGTTTGCGTTGGCTAATAAAAATCTGTTGCTAGATAAATTAGTGAGCTCGAAACCCAGAAATACGTCGCTGTAGTGATTCATACGTTTTCCCCTTTTTTTTGTATTTTTAATAGGTAACTCTTATTATTGTTAACATGAAATAACGCTGTGGCAGTCTTTTTATTTTATTATAAATAGCAGTTTACTACGTTTTTGTACGATAAATTCTTCAATTGAAACTCGTAATTTATGTTCTCACGATTCGTGAAATATTTGAAATTTCAATTGTTATTACGATACAATTGAAAAGTTCTGCATTCACCAACATAATTACCAACACATTTAAAATACAATTGCGACGATCATATTATGCAAAATAATTAAATTAAGTACGTTCAAAGCAACATAGCAAATAATTCATTTCGCTTTTCACTTCAAAAACCTCAAATCACGTTTCACTGACTGACGAGTTCGAAATTTGCTGAAGCTTTTAATAGCTCATCGTCTCCTTTGTCTTATCATTAACACGGATGAACATGTCAATTATTATTAATTACTCCTGAAGCCTTAGCATAGACCGTAAAAATGGTAAATATTATTATAAACATACATTGCTGTATGATCAGTATTTAATACTAACTGAATTAGCTGAATATTGAATGTATGAGTAGTCATAAGACTAGAAATAACAGATATTCTAATGGTTTAAATATAATCTAAGTTTCGCTTACCTAATCAAGAATGGGCGTATTTAGGCATATCATTGTATAATATTGAAAGCCAACTTCAATGGTTTCATGATTTTTAATTAAATAAATAAAGTTATTTTTATTCATTTGAAATCATATTTTAGTTATACTTATGTATGTACCTACGTACAATGAACAGAGACTATGATATCTAAACAGATAAGGTTACATTTGAGTAGCAAAGTTAAGGTAATTTATAATTCACGACATCTCTTTATGAAGATCATCAACAGTTTATTGAATATCATCAAATAAATCATTTAAATCAAATAATTCGTTTATAAAAATTCGTCACTAGGCACATTATAATGTTCATATGTAGGTTTACAAACGTTATATCCAATGTATTTTAAATAGATTTTTTTTTAAACTATATGGTTATATTGTTGTAACAAGAGGGTAACTTTGTAACTTGCGCCCTGAAGGTTTAATTGATGTATATACGGACTCGTTTCGTCGGTCAATAGTTGAACCTAAGGTTATTATTTTTTTTTATTGTCTATTACATACATACACAAACTAAAGCAGTACACGCAACGGTTCTACACACTATTACATACAATTCTATGTATAAATATAGGTACATAATTAGGTAAAAAAATATTATAATTAAAATATTTTATTTCTTTATTATACAAACATACTCTTGCTCTTCTTAAGCTTTCTTTTTGTGTTGTCCAGAAAGCGACAAAACAGTGGTCGTGAGGCGTGGCAACGAAGAGTTCGGCTTCAGGATCCACGGTAGCAAGCCGGTAGTGGTCTCCGCCATAGAACCTGACACTCCCGCCGAGACCTCCGGCTTAGAGGTCGGGGACATAGTGATCGCTGTTAATGGTAAGATTTTTAATAACAAAGTTGTCCTAATGTATAACAAATAATGTATAACAATTAATCTACATGTTTAAACCAGTCTTACGTAATAACATTTGCAAATAAATTTTAATAATGTATTTACTTCATTTTCTATTATTCTCTATGCTTCCTATGAAGTCTACTTGAGCTTGTTTGTACGTTTGTGAATTTTAATGTAATCATATATTTTGATTATTTATCCCTTGGCCACGTATTCCTCCGTTGCCTTCCTCAGAGACATGTTTTTTTTATTATTTCAGGGATCAACGTCTTAGATAAGACCCATTCAGAAGTTGTGAAGATAGCCCATTCTGGATCGGAAATATTGGAATTAGATGTAAGTAAAATAATGCTTTTTCTGATTAAATTTAATTTACTGTTCAATTATATTTTTAACTGTGTGTTAGAAGCGGAAAAGAAGTTTTTTCAAATCGGGAGTAATATATGCAATGAAATATCAATTATTTGACTAACCCGTTGGCACAGTGGCTATTAAGCCTGACCGTTGCGCCGAGGGTCGTGGATTCGATTCCCACTTAGAATAAATATTGGTGTGATGTGCACAAAGATATTTATTTTGTGACTGAGTGTAAAAAAATATCTTTATAAGTATATACATATTTATGAGTATGTACATAAGTAATTTTATCAGCTGTCTGATAACCATAAAAAAGCTCTCTTGACGCTTAGTTTGGGATTAGATGCCCATGTGTGTGGAACTACCCCAAAATAAAAAAATATTGTAATAAGCAGCAATTATGCTCTTATCGTTAACCTGGAAAGATTACTATTATTCTTAATTAAAATTATTTAGCGATTATTTGATTGATTTCATGTTAACGATATTTTTTTCTTGTACCAGGTGGCCAGAACATGTGAGGCGGTTGCGTCGCTCGCTCACGAAAGCGGACCCGTAGCTCTGTACTCCGGGTACCTGTGGCGAGCGGCACCGCTCCGTCCGCATCACCCACCGCGATGGACGAGGCGATGGTTCGTGTTGAAGAAGGACAACTGTCTGTACTATTACAAAACAGATTCGGTAAGTTCGGTAAACATACTTGTAGAGATAAGCTTTAAAGCTATGTATTCATTGTTATTTATTTATGCCGAAAAAAATTTTTTTTTAAATTTATGCTGAAAGGTCCGGTTGACATCAAAATATTAACCTAAAGTTGTTTCTGTTATAACGTGAATATTTAAAACCCATAGTGCGTTTCTCTAAGTTACTATATTATTCGGAATTTGTTTAAACCTCTCAGCCTTTAAAATAATTGATAGAAAATTATGTTTATATTAGTACTTAAAATTATTTATATTAGTATTTTGTCTGACAATGATTATTCCAGAGTATTCACCCAGTCGGAGCACTCATGCTGGTAAATTACCAGCTAACCGAAGAAGACTCCGGCAGACCTCATGGTTTTCGACTGCAGCGCGGCGGCGGTACGCGGCTGCAACTCGCCGCAGATACTTCCGAAGCCGCCGCTAGATGGTGTGCTGTAATCGGACACGCTATTGACGCTAGCAACCAGGTTAGAGATTGTTTGTTTTCACAAACCTTCATTTCCTATCGCCAATATTCTTAATTAACTAAATTTTGTTGTAATAACAACGTAGTACTTTTTTTCCAACATTGATCCTAGATGGCACATATTTATAAAA
>DWTO01004505.1:0-11479 GCA_018244755.1 Jemadia pseudognetus
TTGACAAGCTGTTTGCGGTCGTCGAGTGCTCTTACAAATTAATCAAAACTAAGTCAGTTTTTTCCACAATCTTTTAGGTAAAACAATATTTTATTATTAAATATTCTTCGCCGCGACCTCGCTGCAATAGGCTGAGGTTTATGAAGAAGTACCTCGAATAGGCTCGAAACGAATAGAATAATATGTTACAGATATAACTTTTTTGTTTTAGTGATTTCTAACGTGTCTACATGAACAATGCCAAAGCCAAAGAATCAGTTTCGTAAATAGGTATTCGGTGCTTTATAAAAATAGAAGTGGTATAAGGGATTGTATTGGTTATGAATATAGAACATCGCAGCAACAGAGATATGAATAGTATCGGTATTCGGAAATGATACGGCTGATTCATGCCAAAGGATTGTATTAATCATGTGAATATCTCTGATGGTTATCTGTGTTATAATTTTACTTTCACATTGGCGAAATGTCACCAAAAAGTGACAAGTCAAGTCTGGCGACAGTTTGGTTTGTCACAAGTGATTTATTATCGGTACCATATTGGTGACATAATGTCATTGACACAACGCAGAACAAAGTGTATGTATAACATACGTCCATAGATGTTGTCTTACCTAGTTTCTATAGGGGGCGATCTTAGTGTTTACCAAGGTATTCAGCCTGTTACGGTCCTGGTATTATTCGCGACTGATATTCATTTAAGTGGTCATGCAAACAATTCGTTTAAAATAACACTCACACTTGTATTATAAATCAGTTCTGTACTTGTAATGTTATAAAAACAAAGGGTTAATAATAGTTAATATAAAACAAACAAACTCTGGATGTAATTTTTTTTCTATTCATTCATATATGTTGATACATGAGCGGAAGTTGTTAAGAGAGCTAAGACATTAAGATCGTATTTTAAACAGTTTTTAATTAGCTTGACTTTCGTGGGTCCAATCTACATAGTATTCCTTAATGAAATCCGCTATAAATAGTTACATTTGCAAATTTTATTTTGTATAAAAAGTAGATTTCTTAATTTCAATATAATATTGACGGATTAAGCGTCCAACTAAAGAAAATATTTTACAATACATATAGGTTGGCTTTTCAATGGTTGTCCTCAGATGCCTAACTTATTTCTGGTTATTTCCTTATTGCATTTCAACGTGCATTTTATTTACGATGCCCGGTTTTGAGGCTCCCAATTACCAAAGCAAGAGTGATGAGAGCCCAACGAACAGGAGTTTGCTGTATTCCCTTTCACTACGAGATGTGGTCAGCAACTGAGTCATACCGCGGCCATACATTCGGGCCAGGAAAGCTGTTACTTTCCTGTTTTGTGACTTCATTGACCTATAAGGTGTTTTGAACTTCGGATTCGATTCTAATAATCGAATGAAGGCTCGGGAGATGGTACGCCCTGTTAGGATTTCTAACTTACCTAATTTTGTAGATCATAATCGTAATTTTAGTGTTTTTGTGGTTATATAAAATGGAGTTGGAGTTTTTATTTTACCACTACACTAGTATTAAAACTAAACCGCGGTGATATACCTACGTATTATTTTTTAAATGTTCATTGGATATTGCAAGATGGACAAGCATATTAGATCGGCAATCGGATTTGAATCACATCTCCCCAGAAGGTTCTGCTATGAGGCAGGGCTGACCGCTATCCATATACTCTGCGAATGCTTGTTCTTGCTTGGAACTCGCCTACTAGGACTTCAGCTAAAAGTAACAAGTCATATAATAAATTGTTATTCTTGATTTCGTACAGAATATAGTAACTGGTTAACTCATGCATTTTGTTATAGAAGTTAGTAACACAGTCGCACAAGCTTTTGTTATAATTAGCGTCATTATCATTCCTTTTTATCGTACCGCCTTAGGAAATATTATGTCTAAGGAATGCAAGTTTTTTCACGATATTTTTCTTTACCGCTATAGCAAGTGATACCTATTTTGATCTAAATATGCAACGAATGAGAAGCCGAATTGTAAGACACTAGGCTGTCACTGTTTTAAGAAATTACACTCTTATGCAACACAGACACAGAAATACTACACTACAAATTAGAGGATAAGTAATACTAGTTTGATTTAACGATATCTCGATTGATTACAGCAGTTAGCGCTCTTTATTATACGGAATAAATACTAAGTTTGTTCCTCTGAGGGAAAATTGGTTGAGTTGAATGGAACTTTACTTTTATTCAAGGCTGCTTTCTCAATATCTGTTCTTAATAAGGGCGTTAACACACCCATCGGATCCGTAACGTATCGATCAAGTTTGACGTTGATCGATTAGTGTAGTAAATTCGGCCGATCCATGGATATGAATTGAAACGTAAATTGACAGACTCACAATAAACGTACATCGTATCGAGCGATTGAACATCATATCGGCTTAGAAGTTGACTGGCGTTGGTCTATTTCATTAATGTATCGATCGAAACATTGATCAAAATTGACCTTGTGATTCTGACGGCGTTGTTGCATGTTACCGTTAGATTTCTATACCGTTTTCTAGCTTATTTGCTGCATTTCTTTTCTTAGAGAACGTGAAATTTAGTATAAACAATATTTAATTTCTAATAAAAGTTTGTAAATGAATGAACATCGCACGGGAAATTAGCTTAAATCTTTAATTTCGAAGAGGGCATGATCCATCTTTATTAGATCATATTAATTAAATAAGCATCACGTAACGGTTTCTGTTTTTTTACAAAGTCGAAAACTAGGAGGGTTACTTAGTATGCGGCAATAGAAATGTGACGGTGCGGTGTGTTCAACTGTGTTCCCTTCAAGCCGCCGCGCATTCATGGCATTTCATTGTAAGCGGCAGTCGCGGCCTCGCCGTCGCGGGGGGATCGTGTCCCGTGTGCCGGCCCGCTCCGCGCGCTGCTCTATTTACCACGCTCATAATCATTGTTATCGAATCGTGTCCGCATATTACTCGCGCCCCGAACTCTAATATGATTGCACGCGACGCACGAACTACACTTTCATTCATCGAAACGAGTTGACGAGTGAAAATGATATGGACGCGGTGCAGTTTAAAATGATAATAATTAACGTGATATTCTTTTGTTTAGTGATGGGCGCGGCGCTTACGGAAGCGCCTGACGCTGCAGATGCTTGTTTCCGTGCGTCCGGTGAAAACGGTGCGGTGGAGTGCAATGTACGGACGCTGTCGTCGGACAGGGATGTGGTCGGTTCGATGCACTCGGATGGCGCGGAGCGGCTTTTGATCCGCTGCGGTCCGCACCTCCTCGAGAGCACGCTGAGAGATCATCACTTCGGCAGAATGCAAGGTTTGGCGGAGATCGCTATAAATAACTGTAAGATACTTCGGCTACCCGGCAACGTGTTCGAGGGTTTACGAGGCTTGAAGACTTTGAAGTTGCGCTCCATGAATAACGAATGGGGCCACAATAAGGAACTTGAGCTGTCCCTTGGAGCTTTTAATGGACTTAGAGATTTGCACACTTTGGATTTAGCATTCAACAACATACGGAAAATACCATCAGATTTGTTTTGTGCATTGGAAAACATAATATCGCTCAACTTGACTCGGAACAAAATAAAGTTTGTTGACGAACTTGGTTTTGGACATAAATGTGGATCTACTCTACAGACGATAGATTTAAGCCACAACGATATTATGTCCCTGCCCGCTGACTCGGAAATATTACATTTGCTGAGGCTAACGCAACTGTTTCTGCAGAACAATAAAATAAGTGAGCTGCCAGGGGAAGTATTCAGTGACTTATTGTCACTTAAAGTTGTAAATCTATCGGAAAATGCAATAAATTATCTACCTGAAGGTTTATTCCTCAATACAAGAGAGATACGTGAAATATACATGCGATACAATGAGCTGGAAATCTTGCCTAAGAGAATATTTAATAGGCTGGAACAATTGCTCGTTTTAGATCTATCAGCGAATAAATTGAGGAGCGACCACATAGAAGATGAAACGTTCGGTGGTTTAATAAGATTAATTGTGCTCGACTTGTCGCACAACGCACTCACAAGGGTCGCACGAAACATGTTTAAGGACTTGTTCTTTCTACAGATACTCAACTTGAATAATAATTCTATAGGCTTCGTGGAAGATAACGCTTTTTCACCACTTTTTAATTTACACACTTTAAATTTAGGCCAAAATAAACTTCGTACTGTGGAAGATCATGTGTTTAATGGTTTGTTCATTTTAAATAAACTTAATTTAAATAACAATCTTTTATCTTATGTTGGTGAAAATGCGTTTAGAAATTGTTCGGACTTAAAAGAATTAGATTTAAGCGTTAATAAATTAACGAAAGCGCCGGAAGCAATTTTGCAATTACCATTTTTAAAGTCGTTAGATTTGGGAGAAAATTTATTAACGGAAATATCGAATAATTCGTTTCAGAATTTATCGCAGTTGACCGGATTGCGTTTGATTGATAATCAAATTGGAAATCTTACAGCGGGAATGTTCTGGGGTTTACCTAGCTTACAAGTACTCAATTTGGCGAAAAATAAAATACTGTCAATAGAAACGGAAACCTTTCAAAAGAACGTACAATTAGAAGCCGTTCGATTAGATGGTAACTTTATTTCAGATATAAACGGCGTATTTGTGTCCTTGACAAAGTTGCTATGGTTAAATTTATCTGAAAATCATTTGGTATGGTTTGATTACGCTTTTATACCGGGAAGTTTGAAATGGCTGGACATTCATGCTAATTTTATTGAGATTCTTGGCAATTACTATAAAATTCAAAAGGAGTTGCACGTAAAAACGTTAGACGCGAGTCATAATCGTATAGTTTCTTTATCTTCAATATCTATACCTAACAGTGTGGAACTATTGTTCATAAATAACAATTTTATAGCAAGCATAGATTCAGACACATTCCTAGAAAAAAATAATTTGACTCGTGTTGATATGTACTCAAACGAAATCGAAACCTTAGATATGAGTAGTTTACGCATTTCTCGAGTAGCAGACAATCGATCATTGCCCGAGTTCTATATAAGTGGGAATCCTTTTCGTTGTGATTGTACAATGAAATGGATTCTGCTTATTAATTCCGTTACTACCAGAGACTATCCTAGAGTAATGGATTTAGAAAATGTTATATGCAAAGAATCATATGTACGTGGGGTTAAATATTTACCGGTGAGTTCATTACACATTAAAGATTTCTTGTGTACATATGACAGTTATTGTCCCATTGATTGTAATTGTTGCGATTTTAACTTTTGTAATTGCAAAACGGTTTGTCCAAAAAATTGCTCTTGTTACCATGATTCGACGAAAACAACAAATGTTGTTGATTGTTCCGTTAACCAATTATATGCTTTACCGCAGGAGTTTCCAATCAACGCTACACATATTTATTTGGACGGCAATGTCTATACTGAGCTCAATCGTACTGTTTTCGATTTAATGTTAAAAGCTTCGGTAATATATTTAAATTCAAGTAACGTTGTCTATATCCATAATTACACATTCAATGGCCTCAATGATTTGAAAATATTGCACTTAGACTCTAACAAACTGACACAACTCCGCGGGCTCGAATTTTCAAAGTTAAGCAACTTAAAAGAATTGTACCTTCAAAACAATGCTATCGAATTCATTTCGAATGCAACTTTTTCTTATTTGAGCAGTTTGGAAGTTTTACGGTTGGATGGGAACAGACTTGTAAATTATGGCCTCTGGCATTTGGACAATAACAAAAAGTTACAAACATTATTCGTGGGAAACAATTATTGGTCATGTAGTTGTAAATATTTACAAGGATTCCTGACTTATGTATCCCAAAATGTCGAAAGAGTTGTTGATGTCCATAACTTGTGGTGTTATAATGAAAATGTGACACCGTCCAAGAAAGCATTGAATCTAAATGTGACCGTTTGTAGCGAAATAACTGATAGTTCGATGATAAGTGCGTTTTTCGTCTCCCACAACATACCGTTACTGGCCTCGGTGGTTACTGGATTCATGCTTATTTTATTAATATTAGCCTTAGTGTTCACATTTAGATACGCTTGCAGAATGTGGCTGTATTCGAATTGCGGCATTAAGCTATCTCCTTTAGCGGGCGCCTTTAACGACGCTGATAAGCTTTATGACGCTTATATTTGTTATAGTCCTAAAGACGAGGAGTTCGTAATAGAATCATTCGCGCGGGAGCTCGAAAATGGTTATCCGTCGTATCATCTCTGTTTGCATTATAGGGACGTTCCGCAATTTGAGGCAACCTACGCCCAATTTCCCGACTTGGTGGTCGAGGCCACAGAAGCTTCGAGGCGTATTATAGTTGTTATGACAAAGAATTTTATCTTGACCGAGTGGTCTCAGATAGAATTCCGACAAGCTCTACAGAAAGCATTACGAAAGAACCCACATAAATTAATAATAGTCACGGTAGGGCTCGTTCCTCGAGACGCGGAGTTGAAGTCGTATTTCAAAACGGGTTTGGAGATAACGTGGAAAGAGAAACGTTTTTGGGAGAGATTACGTTATGCGATGCCGTCTTCAAAACGACGTGGTCAGAAATTAAAGAGGCTAAACTATGGGAGGCATTCAAATACGTATACAATGGATGCATCGGTACTGAATAGCACCTGTCAGACGCTCTGTGGCAAGTCTGCTAACTCAGCCGAGCGCTCACCCTGTGATCGACCGCTATCGGAACACATATATTCCACAATAGATTCGGATTACTCATCTACTGATTTCCAAGGTCGCCATAATCAGCCGCAGTCTGTGGTTTTGCATCACACTGTTCAAACGTACCTGGTGTAGGAGGCCGTAGTAAAACATACCGAACGATCTCATTTCGTAACGTAAGCAATCACTCATATCTCGCTTAGTTGTAAACGAATGAACATTGTAATTCTGATGTAAATAAACCTCATAGTTTTTAATAGTTACGTAACTTTTGTACAATAACGATACCAAATTGTGCATTTCGATACGAATTGCTTCTTCGTATTTATTGTATTTTGTTTGAAATAAATTTTTATGAGTATTAATTTGAAAGACTGTAAATTATTGTGTAGATTTATTTCTAGTATGGCTGATGTTTGTATAGATATGTAATTAAAATGTTTATAACGGATCGCATTCTTTTGTTTTTGTGCTTCCCCTGTAGGTATTAGAACCAAGACACGCGAAAATATATCTTTTATTTCGTTTCCAATTCTGTTTTTATGATCGGAACCAGATGAACAGCTGCCCCCTCTTAAACAATAAACGTAATGAAAATATATGAAAGCGTGACACTTGCAATAAGCAGAGTAACTTGTAAGAAATTACTTCCACTTCACTTGGTAAGGAGTATAAGAGCAGTTGGTATCATTTTCCAAGTTCGAGCACAAATGACAATCGTTTCGAGATATATCTTAAAGGCGCCTGCCTTCTTATTCTACTTATTGATTGAGCAGTTCATGCCTCTTTGCTATCGGAGTTTTTTTCTTTTCCGCTGAGTATCGCTGGGTCATGCCGCCATTTTATTTATACTCAATTTATTTTTAGTAGTGAAAGAGATAAGCAGAATGTTTTATGTATACATTGTGATGATCCCCTTGAGCAGTGAGATCTACGATTATTTGATTGCAGTACATAGTGCAGTTAATAAAATATTTTAAATATGAAGTTACAATGTTTATACATACAATGCGTCATTGTTAAAACGATGTACATAAGAGTCGCTGTCGTAGATTTTGTATCTTTGATATAAAAGTTATACATATCGTATAGTTAAGTGATAGGTAATAAAAAGATTAACTATCAATACTTTATATTTGTCAATGATACCCAAATTAAATTGATTACAAAACGTCGAAATCTTGTTAGCAGTAGGTACCTATTTGTTTTGCAAATAGTCTATTTTACAAAATAAGTCTGAGTTTAGAGAATGAAAACTTCATTTTATACTGTGGCATTATATATTTTATGCTATCCCTGAGGGATCGTTTGATTTAGGTGCCGTGATAAAATTGTAAGCTGTTTTTAAATTGCCTCAGGGCGGCATGCGAAGTATAGCAGTACGACGAAACATATGTATTTAGTAGGTATGTATGTTACGTACAAACGTTGAATAACTTTTGAAAAATTTATTATTATTATTCATACATGCTCTCTTTGTTTCTGTCCTTTTTCTCATTTTGACATGATCTTTTCTCTCTCTCTCTCGTCCCTTTTAAAGACTGGTAAATCGTCTATTAGCCAGTGTCTGACCTATTTGGTCAAGATGAGAGTCTCACTCCCCCTCGGAACCTGCATCATCATAATCATTTGAGACATTGCTGCTTAATATAATTAAATCTTTTACTACACAGAAACCACGAATTTGTAAAATTAAGATATGTATAATACAACTTGAGTAGGTAGTTTACGAACAAATAATATCTTGTTATGGATGACAAATTCGAAATGCATTGACAAGATAAGAATCATAGGGGTTTGGTTACAAATGATAATATATAGTTTTTTAATTGCGTATGTATAGTTTCGAATTCTAACAACGGTCAAGCAAATATCTTAATAATAACCTGACAGTTTTATATTTAGATAAGATGATTACGTAATTTTTAGGGTTGCGTAGAAAAATTTTGGTCACATCGCTCGTAAATCTGCACGTCTCTTGGTCACAGGCGTTTTATTCAGACATCTCTGGCACTGTTTAAAATAAATTTTGAGGGAATTTTCTATTAACTATCACACAGGGGTGGAATAGCAGTGCAAAAAAGTTGGGCAATGCGCTATTTGTTCCGTATGGGTGAGCTTTCGTCTCTTTCAGCACTAGCAGCAAACTTGAATATTTTTGTATCCTGCTACTTGCATACCTTGGCACTTGATAAATAAAATCATGGACATGATGCGGTTGGTATTCTAAACTAACTATTATAACTATTCTCAACTCTCAGTCATCGCACTCGCCAGCTACCGTACCTGTTCACGCTACACTGACTGCTATTATCGTCAATTTGAGAGGTATTTTATTTAAATATTCAAATAAAAATGTCCGGAAGTTGCCGCCGCTTCCCCAAATTACGTCTCCATTATTTTCTTGCAACTCACCGTCGAGGTTCTCAGTGGATAAGAAAAGCCAACGCTGTTCGCGGTGCACTACAACAACTGTATCACGCGGAGTTACATGACAAAACAAAATAACAAGAAGGCAAATAGGCGCGCTTATAAGTTTTTTTCCTCTTAGAAGTTGGGGAAATTTTATATTAAAGCGCCGTTACGGCATCTACGTACTCGTACGATGCGCCCGGGCGGGCATACCCTGTTACGTGAACTTAGGTTTGATCACTATTTTCGTTTATGTTATAGATGATTTCAACAAGTTCGTTGTCAACTGATGTTAATGATTAAGTCATTGTTAGATACAAGACGAGACAGTTTAATTGCAAATAGACCTAAACTTGAATAATACACTTAAATCAATGTATTTTTCCAAATTCGCATTATGAAGTCCGAATTAGGCATATGTTATATTTTAATTTACTGGCCGTCTATTCATCACACCACGTAATTGGCATACACTGGAATCGGATTGTCTTGTGAGTCAGATATCCCATGATATTTGTGTTAATATTAATAAAATGTTGGTCTGTTGTTCCGCGATAAACATGATTACCCGCCCGACACAATATTTTACAGGTGGCCATATATTCATTTTACAGGGGCAGTAAAATGCGTTATCTGTTCGCCCAACGTTGCGTTTACACAGAGGGTTGTTCCTAAGTCAATAATAACAGTAAAACTTAATTATCAACTTGATTTCTGACACACACCCCAAGAAACCCTTGCTGCCCTAGTAATAGCGAGGCGAAAGTGGTAAACTTGAGAAAATAGGATTAAAAAATAAATAAACGACGCATACGATGCAGCAGTTACTGGCTTACCGTGCAGTGTTCCCGGGCTTAATCCCGTTTGATTAGGTCGATGAACGATTAATGAATTATTCCTTATACATGACCATGTTTTATTGTATTCTTATATTGTCATGAACATACGTACTCTCAGGACGTTCACAGCACAGTTTATTTTAGAGTATCAATATAAGGGAAAACTTATAATAGTGAATTGTAAATAATAAAGAAAATAATCTGAGTTTGTACAAGTGTTTGAAGCTAACGTGTGACCTTGTTATATAGATGCGAGTTAAGGAGCCGACGCTTCGCAGGCCCACGATCTATCTAAATTCTAGTTAAGTACGTAATTAGGTACAGAAGGCTACGGGTCTAATACATTAGAGAAATACGAATGTACATTAAAGATAGCAGCGTTCTAATAAATTTAAGAAATATAAAATTCGCTAAAATAAAGGTAAGCTGAGGTACAATACAATGAAAAAATACATTGAAGAATACATTACAGAAAGTTAAGTTAAAGTTAAGATGAACAAAGGTAATTTTGTTTTATATATCAAGACCATATTTGTAATCGCTCGGTGTTATTTTGCCTTTGGTATGACAAACGTCTGTCAGTAACGAAATTGTCGTTCAGTGAAAATTTTAAGCGTGACTAGAGCGTCCCCCTTGACGGGGTGCCTGTTAAATTTATTGCTTGTAAAACGAGCAGCTAATTTAGAGCTACATTTTATTGTGTTAGCTTAACTACTTTACAGGCGCGGGTGGCGCCGCGGGTTTGGGGACATGGCGAATTGGATGTGTAAGGAAACATGTATTGGCTGGTAATACATGGGGCGTGAAAAGCACAGTGCAAAAAAAAATCTGTGAAAAAAGTTGTGAAAAAATCAATGTATAACAAATGAAATTTGTACTTGAATCGATTAAAAAAATACGTGCGTAATTCTAATTTGTAGGTTTATACGTAAAGAAGTACTGGATAAAGTAATTTTAGTAGCGTTTTCAAACTTAACTAGTAGTCAAAACTATATGAGGCAATAGATGACGTCATCAGTGTAACAATATATAAAACACCGTGTACGTAATTGCCCTAATTCGTAGACGACATACACAATCGAAAATAAGCGTTATTACCATGCGATACAGATTATTTAGTTATGCAATGAACATGAATGGGAACTTATATTAGTGCCGCGCCAACGTGAACTTTATTAGTCATACTTGTGTAATAAACCCACAAGCCGTGTTTTATATTTTTACAGCTACTAAATGTGTTTATCTATTTCTCCTCCTGTTCTCGTATTGTTTGCTTTTGTTTTTCTGTGGCGGCTGTTTGTGCGAGGTTCGCTGAGCGTGTGACATGAGTAGGGCGTTTGAGATCTGTTGTTTTTTACAATATGTTTTGTTATACTTAATATAATAACTAATATGACAATAACTTTATCGATCTGTAGGCTCTGAGTTCAAAGCTCGGGTCAGAGTCTGGATTTGTGCTCGAAGTATGGCAATAGGTTTCGGTACCTATTCCATGATGGGACGTAAACGTAACCGGTAAAACTTGGTAGTGTAGATACTAAACTCCTATCGGGGGATTACAGGC